>JASAMX010014956.1:0-11367 GCA_030248175.1 Microlaimidae sp. YZB2_3
TTGCTATGTTTTAAAGTTGTTTTTACCAAAACCAAAACGCTTGGCTTTTTTTATAAATGATATAAATGATTCAATGTACCGCCATCAGATCAGGAAGGGGTTTAATCAGCCAGGCAGGAAGGCACGGTTTAGGCAGGGGTTTAATGTAGTAACCTCTATACCTTATGTCGAATAAAATATCCTAGTGCGAAGTATACAGTTAAATAAATAAAGAAATTAATTTCCAATGTCGATTTTTTTAAAAAAATATAGGAGCAAAGTGGATATATTTTTACAATAATTACTAATTTTTTACCTAAATAGAATATTCTTTTTACAGCATTTTTTTTCTAAAAAATTTACAAGTTTATCCAAACTTAACTACACACGAGTTATTCTAAATGAGCGAAAATCCTATAATTCGGGTCATGTCGCCCGTTCGAGATTTAAAAAAGACAAAAAAATTGGACAACACATTTTTTCCACATGTTTTACCTAACCACAGAACCTATTAGCTAAATGAGGTATCATTAGAAACTTTAGGATCCAAAAAAGTTTTATAAACTAGCTTAAAAAAGTCTTTATACTGGGCAACAAATTTTATTTCCTTGTGTGTGTGCGAGGTGTGATTATGTGAAAGCTTTTTTCTACAGAAAAAAAATCTAATTACTTTTACCCCTTAGCCATGCAATGTGTACAATAATAAATTGCATCTCTCACAAGTCTAAAGCTTTAGGATAGTAAAATATACATTGACTAAAACAGAATAAAATTTGTAATGTTTTAAACTTTTTTGGTTGAAAATGAAATAAAGACAGAATTTGAATACTTAATTTAACCGCGAAAAAAGCCTGGTAATCAAATAACTAATACACTAAAGGCAAATTCTATCAGGGTGAAAACAGCAGGGTGGTAAAGTAACCACTCATTCTCGGAGAAAATATCACGTGTAGAAAACCACCTGACGCCACTTAATAATAACTGGTTACACCATCAATTTTTTTAATTATTTTTATTCTCGTCTGTTTATTCTTCTTTTTTTTCTGACGGCGAGCGGTTACCCTTTAAATTCAACCTGAAGAGTTTTAATTTTAATGAAATAATAAAATCTTTTGTTAAGGGGAGTTTGTTGTCCAGTAAAACCCATAAGGTCTAATGAAAAAAATAATACATACCTAATGTATGTAAAATTGCGCATCAAGTGTTTTTGCATAATAGAAAATAAATAAATTTGTTGTCTTTAAACTGGTTTAAAAAATAAATTAAAAACATATCCAAATCAAGCGCCAAAATAATAGACGTTTTTGGAAAAATCATATCAACGTCTTAATCACAGGTAGAAAGCGAGTAGCCTCATGTATTCGCAACATAATATTTTACTTTTTTCAACTTAAAAAGAGTGTTTTTTAATTTACTGACAACTGACAATACAATTTTAAAAATGTTCTTATAAGGCCTAGGGAATAGATGTGAGATAGGTAAAATAAATGTATTATTAAATATAACCTCACATCTAATCCCTAAAATCCTCTGATAGGGGTGGGGCCTTTGACTAACATTCTACATCAACAACAGTGCTGATATAGGGTGGTAGGCGGTAATATGGAATATCCATGGCCGGCCCGCTTCAGCTTTAAAAAAAAAAAAAAAAACATAAAAAGGTGCGTTTTCACCCTTTTTATATGTTTAAACTAAAAAATGTTAAATAGTGGTGTGTAAATGAAATTCTAATAAAGTGCTTCTTCAAAATAACATTCAAGACAAGTATTCTAAACTTTTACGGTTAAATTTCGCCAATTAGGTACCAACCAACATATTTAATTTAAAATATTTTAATATGAAGAGATTTCGTTATTGTGAAATAGTTTTGTTAATTGTACCCAGTTTTGATTTTAGTTTCTTTACCACGTTTTGCTTTACTGATCAACACATACTCTTTGTATAAAAGTACTTTCACTCCTGCTCTATTTGTAAAGCATTTTTTAAAAGTAACATAAATGGTTTGCTCTAGTTGTAAAGCATTTTTTAATAGTAACATAAATAGTTTGCGATTAAGTATAATATTGCTTTAAATATGAATATACTGCTAATAATTACATGTAAAAATGTATGTAAATAAAATAATATTTTAGGTGTAATAAATCGAAATATCATAATATAAATTTTTTCTGCTTAGTAAACAAAACTTTTGTGTAATAAAAATAAGTTTTTTTTTACTCACAAAGTGCTTAAATTCTAAAATGTGACTATTAATTACTTAAACCAAATAATTGAAACTGATTTTTATTAAAAAATGACCAAATTTACAAATTCTGTCAATGTTTCTGCCTGCCCCCGTCCCGGCCCCGGCCCCGGCTCTGGCCGAGAAAACATTTTCTACACCTGCCCCGGCCTCCGGCCCCGGCAAATCTAATTTTCTTTACTCCGGCCCTAGCCCAGGCATCAGCAAAAATCCTGCCCCGGTCAATCCCTACCTATGATTTAAACAACTTCATTTAAGTGTGCAATTTAGAAGAAAAGATTTCAAAACAAGCAGCTATATTGCAGCAAACTAATACTGCAACTGTGGCTGGAATAACAACAAAGAGTTCAAAACAAGCAGCTAATTTGCAGCAAACTACCACTACAACTGTGGCGGGAATAACAACAAATGGGGCGCCAGTATCTCAAAGATTAAGAAACGGTAAAGTGGGATTTTACAAAGTTACTTTGTTTACTTGTTTGGTGCTTGCAGTGTTATTTAATGTTGGAATAAAACTTCTTTGTGGTATTGTTAGTTTTGTGTATGTGGATAAAATAAAGGGACATAATTTCACAATATGCAGCAGTAACGTGATTTTTTTGATTATAACCCATTTTTTAGTTTATTATTACAAAAGTTATTCTTGGTACTCTTACAAGTACCTGGAAAACACGTTTCTAAATATTGACTACGAAGTTAAAGTCCATAATTGCTAGAAAATTGCGTTACAAACCAGTTTTATTTAGGTCTATCGATTTATTTATTAAAATAGTAAAAACAAAAACAAATCCTATTTAAAAATTCGACCAAGCAAAAAAATCTCCAGCGACAATAAATGTTGTATATTTTTGGAAGCCAAGTGAAAACCAAAATTTATTGGCTCTTTTATATTTCCAGTGCTTTTAGCGTCTTTAAGAGCTTGTGCAGCAAAAGCACATTTTTATTGCTAGAAAATGGCATGTGATTTACAAAACGGCTGAAAATCAAAACCTTGTTGCATATCATTAATAGGATATTTGATTTATAAAAATGTTATGTAGTTCAAGTCGTTATTAGGTTAAAACCTTTATAGGAACGATATGCAATTACAGCAATTTAGTAGATAAAAATCTTTTTTTATACACTAAGCTTTCTAAAACTGCTAAACTAGACCTAATTATGTGTTTAGGAATAGCGCAGAAAAAATACACAAAATCTCCCTGATTATTTGTTTAGACAGAACAGAGTACTGCTTAGCATTTAAAAACTAAAATATAATGTGTAGAACCATTCTGTGGACTTAATAATAATGTGTACAAACGTTGAAATTTAAACTTTTATATTTTGTTTAAGGATTATAAGCCTTTTTAAGCCATGTTTTCGGTCATATCTCAGATTCTTGGATATCTATATAATTGAAAGTATTTATGTGTGTATTTTTTCGAATTCTTCCCCAAAAACTCCTGATATTAAATTAAATAAAGTTCACTTCATTTAAATGTTTAGGAGTGCGATAAGATGATTTATTTGTTTAAAAATTGTAACTTATCGATTTTGCTAGGCAATGCTCATTTTGACGTTTTTATTGTAAGTGAAACTTATCTATCAATTGAAATCCTCAATGCCTTTTTAATCCAAAATTCAAATTTTAAGATTTATCCAAAATCCAGTATTTTTGATGGGCGATTTTAATTTCCCTTATATTTGTTGGCGAATACCTCAAAATTATGGTAACAAATGCTCTCAAAATTTTTTGGATAGATGTTTACAATCTGGACTTACCCAGATAGTGCATGAGCCAACGAGAAATAAAAATTGTCTTGATCTTGTTTTAGTATCATCGCCATTACTTATTCGTTGTTTATCCGTGTCAGCACCTTTTGTTACAAAATGTGATCATGACTGTATTGATCTAGTTTTAAATGCGCCACCAACTTCGTTCACGGCTGAGAAATATCCTAATTTTCGAAAAGCAAATTATCCAGCCATAAAAACTTTTTTGGCAAATGTTAATTGGATAAAAATCGCAAACTCTTGTAAAAATATCGATGGTACAGACGACACACAAACATTTTGTAACAAAATTAGTGAAATTCTTAATTATTGCATTGATATATATTTTCCAAAATCTGTTAAACGAACTTTAAGAACGCGTTACTCCAAGTATATTAGAAAATTAGCTAAAACAAAATTAAGATTGCATATGTTAACTAAAAAAGATAATAAGTGGAAACAAGCATACAAAGAGAGTAGTAAGTTGTACAATGAAGCTGTTAAATTATATTTTGTAAAAAAGAAGAAAATATTGTTAATTCAGGAAATATTTCAAATGTTTACAGTTATGTAAACTCAAAAACTAAGTCCAATTCTGAGATCCCTACTTTGTTAAAGGACGATGGTACTTACACAACGGATAACTTGGAGAAAGCCACGCTTCTAAATAATTTTTTCGGCTCAGTTTTTACTAAAGATGATGGCATATCTCCTAAAGTAGATGTAAAATTACCTCCAAAAGGTTTGTTTTCAGTAAATTTTTCGTACCCGGAAGTGCTAAAAACAATTAAAAATCTTCCGTCTTCTAACGCCCGTTCACCTGACGGTTTTCCGGCTTTATTCGTTAAATCTATTGACAGTGAAATCGCTTTTTCTTTGAGTATGTTATTTGAAATGAGCATGAAAACCGGAATTGTTCCAGATATTTGGTTACTTGCAATTGTAATACCTATTTTCAAAAAAGGAGACACACTCTTAAAAAATAACTATAGGCCAGTTTCGCTAACATCAGTAATTTGTAAATTAATAGAAAGAATGAAATGACATGAAATTTTAAACTACTTAAACATAAATAATTTAATCACTCCCCAGCAATACGGTTTTCTTTCTAAACGCTCTACTTGTACCCAATTGTTAGTTATGCTTGAAGAATGGACCAAAGCTGTAAATGATGGCAAACGGATTGACTGTATTTATATAGATTTAGCTAAAGCTTTCGATTTCGTTTCACATCCTAAACTATTAACAAAATTAAAGCTTATGGATTAGGTTACGAGTTATTAAACTGGATTTCCGCTTTTCTTTCAAACCGTAGTCAGAAAGTCAGTATTGGCAATAACATTTCAGACTCCATAAAAGTTGAATCTGGTGTTCCACAAGGTTCAGTAGTTGGTCCAGTCTTGTTCTTATTGTATATAAATGATGTTGTTGCATATTCTAAAGTAGGATCTTGTGGTATAACAATATTTGCGGAAGATTGTAAAATGTATTTGGCGAGAAGCAATGAAAACATCGATGATTTAAGTGAATCGCTAAAACAGTTTTTTAATTGGACAAAAACGTGGTAATTAAATATTGCATTTCACAAATGCAAGGTTTTTAGCGCAGGAAATTTAAAATTGCCAGAACAAAACTTCTATTTCGATCAAACAAAAATAAATTAAACAAATTCAATACAAGATCTTGGTGTTTGCCTTACAAGCGACTTGAAATTCAGTTGGAACTGCCGTAAAATTGCTAGAAAAGCTTACTATAGAGCTTCACTTATATTATGTTGTTTTAACAATAAAAATCCTAATATTCTTATTCGTGCTTATAAAATATATGTAAGGTCTTTGTTAGAATCGTGTACACCAGTATTTAATTCATACCAAATCGGCGATATTATTTGTTTGGAAAAAGTACAGAAATTTTTCACTAGGTGTTTATGTCAAAAATGCCACATTCCCTACAAAAATTACAACCACCGTCTCAAAATCTTTAAAATTGAAACTTGGAACAACGCCGCTTGAAAACTGATTTTTCTATGGTATTTAAAATTGCAAATAATCTAGTAGATATAAAATTTGAAAAAATTTTTAGTCTCGAATTAACTAATTATAAATTACGAGGACACAATTTAAAACTTCGTTATTCTGAAAACTATTAATTAAATTGTAGAAAATTTTCATTTTCACAAAGAGTAATAAAAAGCTGGAACACATTGGAAAAAAATGTTGTAACCTCAAAATCACTTTTAAGAAGTGTTTAAATAATATGGACTTAAGTAATTTTATGTGAACCAAGTACTAAGCTTTTATTTTATTTAGGGAGTAACTAAGCGTGCGCTTTGTCTCACCTTTGCTCGCCTAATTTGTCATTCGTGTTGTATTTTTATATCACATGTTTTTATAAATAAATTTTTTTTTGATTGATTGATTGAAAAAGTTAACATTAACATATTTATGCTGGATACTGCATTTTTATTTTAAGAATTTAAAAGTTGAGAACTTTTTTGCATTTTAATTGGGTAAAACCTATTCGTATAGTTAAATGAAAAAACCACATCAGCAATAATTGTTTTTTTAGCTAGTTATTAACAATAATCTCCAAGATCATCTTGAAAATTTTTAAGGTAACGACTCATTTTCCTCCTTAATCACAAAGCGGATTAGTCTAGGTGAAATGTCAAAAGAAAGGTTATAGATAAGGGCATGTACGCAGTGATATGACTGTGATATGACAGTAATATGCATTGAACCATATTTTTCGACTTTTATTTATTTACATATTTAGAAATTGACAGTAGCTAGAATATAGCTAAAACCGTAAAATGAAGTTTATATTTTTACGCTTTAAAGCTATTTTGACTTTGAATAATATTGTGACGACCCAAAGTGGAAACAAAAATAACCAGGCGTTGAAAAATGTCATCAGTAAACTTTAATGAAAAAAATGTCAACAGTAAACTTTAATGAAAAATTTGGCTGATACAGGAATTGAAATCGTAACCTCCAAAGTTGACTCTGGTGTGCTATCCATTACATCATAGGCCTTACAAAGAAAGGAGAAAAATAATCGTCTTTTATTAACGCTTGCACTTTGAATTTTCACGCAAGGGACACTATGTGTAACACCTTCCCACCAAAAGAAGAGCTGCTCTTAGCATTTTCCATTCAATACACAGACTTCCACATAGCCTTCCACCAGCCCCAGCAAACCTTGTAGCTACCGTAGACCGAGAGTACAATGGTATACATACCCAGAGGTGTGTATCGACCACCAAATATGTGACGACCCAAAGTACAAGCGAAAAATAACCAGTCGTTAAAAAATTTAGACAGCCAATTTTAATAGAAAATTTTGGCCATGGCAGGAATTGAATCCCTAACCTCCAAAGTCGACTCTGGCGTGCTACCCATTACATCATAGGCAGGACAAAGAAAGGAGAAAGAAAATCGAATTTTATTAGTACTTGCATTTTGAGTTTTCACAAAAGAAACACGTTGTGTCACAGTAGCAAAGTTTTAAAATGAAAAAATTCATGAGCAAATGGAATTTTTCATAGAAAAATCACATGGTCATTTTTGTGCTAAACAAGAGAATTTCATTCAAGAAGGGTCGAAAACTTCATCCTAACCACAAAACGGTTTACAAAATAATAAGTTAACCCGCAAAGCTTATAATTTACGGAATTTCACAAAAGATTTACGGAATTTCACAAAAATTTTCAACAAAAAACTACCATGGACATTTTGGAACTCATTTTTACCACTAGGACTTTTAGATTTTTTCACTTGGAAAATTTTTTTCTTTCTGTCTTACAAGTATGAAAAAAATATAAGTCAATAAAGAGTCAGAGTATTATTTTTTTATGGAAAAAAATACACAAACATATATTTACAAGACAACCCATTTTTACCTTTAGAAACTTTGAATTTTGCTACTTAAAACAGTTTAACAGTTTAAAACGAAATGTTTGCCTTTGAACTGGCTTAAAATTACTGTAATAGGATAATATTTAATCGTAATAAAAGATCAACAGTATTGTATTAATTATAATGCAAAACAAACAAATCGTTTTTTACAAGCACACAGACAAATTTCTTGTGCTTATTATTTTTTTCTGCCAAAAATTGCTTAATATATGTTTTCGGATTTTAAATTAATGAAATTTAAAATTTAGTCTCAGACTTTAAATTAAAAAACTTTAAAACAAGGAATACTGTAGTTAGTTTTTTACTATAAAACGTTTGAAAATAGTTTTTTAGGGGGATTCTAACGATGCAAATTTCAAAACCTTTAACAAATTGAAAAACATATTATTAATTTACTTTGGGGATTTTAATTTTATTACTGTTCTAAAATAAAGCTAATGGAAAAAAATAGAGGAAGAATTTAATTTATTTTTTAAATAATTTATTGTTAGCCCTATGGGTGACGCGTGCTACTTGTCATCTAAAAAGGTCAAAAAAATTGTTTAAATCTTAATTATGTATGATTTTATTATTGTGGTCAATAGACTAAAAAAAACTTGATACCAAAAAAGCTTTTTTTATTAGTAAAAAATATAAAAAACCCGTTTGTTATACTTTTAGTTTAAGTTTTTTGAGTGTTTCCTAACTTTAAGTAAAACTTCTTTGCTGAATGTTATAAATCACTTGTTATATGCGCATAATTTTTGCGAAGGAACTATCTTAGAAAAATTCAGCAAAATAATATTCATAAAGGTGGCACGATATGGTGATTGCATTGCCTGCAGAAAATCGGCAATATTTATAGCGCTATCTGTTATGTTCACTCACAAATTTTCATGGTGCAAAACATTTTACTAGAATTGTTAATTTATAACCTAACAAGTTTTAAGCACTGAGTGCAAATTTGTAATATATTTGTGCATGATTAAATGTAGTTTGTATGTTATTGCAAATGCTCTTGATTTTATGTCACATACCAACATTTAAAGTTAACCTCAAACGCAACCAGTTAGTTTTGCTGCGATTTTTTTTTCTTTTCATACCTCTGATTTCTAACTATCGAAACAACTTTTCAAATTTTTGATTTTTACCTGAAATTTTTATCACTTTTTTCAAAAATCAAAATGCCAAAATTGCAAAACAAAAATTTTAAACGACATCACTTACTATTATTTAACACACCAAAGTTTTCCCATATGCTTTCTGGTTTTTCACGATTTATTAAAAATAAGATAAAAATCAAATAAAAATTTCAAGTAAACGATTAAATTCAAACATATTTTACAGCTATTAAATGTAGCAAATGCATTAAGATACCTCTGTTGACCATTTTATAAAAGGTGATATTTCTAAAACTGTTGGATACATCTAAGCTAATGAAAGAGAGGGAAGAGAGCGCGGTAAGAACAAAGTTTCTGGTAAAAATCAATTCACTATCACCTGGTAAACGACAAAAATATGTACCACACAAATATAGGATAAAAATAAAGTAAAAATATAACTTCTTATGCTGCTCAAACAGTTCAGTGTTTTATTTGGGAACGCTCTAATATGGACGTGATCCACCTCCAAAATTCTATGACTGGACCGCTGCAAATTAAACCACACTCTTCAAAAACAAATTTTTGAAGTCCTATTTTGTAAATACATCTCAAAAAAATTAATAACCACTGCCGAAATTGATATAAAATTTAAGTGGTGGGGGGAGGTCCCCCAGAATCCCATTTTTAGTACACAAATCGTAAAGAAGGAGGAGTATCTATGGTATAATAAAACCCAGATTTTAGAGTGGGTCTAATTTTTTTTCTTTTCCCCCCAACCTTCCAATTTTCCATCTATTGGCTTAAAAATTCATAAAATTTATTTGAGTTGCAAAAAAAAGTTTACGAAACTAACACAACGCCCACTTTTGTCTTTTTGATGCTTTTTTTGGAAAAAAAATCATATTTATTTAGTACTAATTAAATTGAAAAAAGACTAGAAGAAAAATTTATTGGTTACCAAAGCTTTTTTTCTACAAAATATTCTTGAAATAAGTTTTACATCAACTGAAACTTTGATCGCAATAACAAACTAACTGGTATGACGAACAAATTTAACGTAGAAAGAATGTTACCACAATAAAGATATAGAAATTTCAAAATGGCCGCGAAGTGCAAAAAATTGGGCAGAAATTCCCACTTTATCGATTTTCACAACATACCCCCAGCAGAATAGTTTTTTAAGCAGAACATTTGTGTGCAAAAATCTTTACAATATGTACAGTAAAATGAAATTTTGTGCAAAATAATGACCCTGCCAAGGAAATTTTGCACAGATTATGTGCAAACATTTCTTAGAGAAAAAATCTGTTTACATACTTAAGTTTTTAAAATTGCTTTTAAAAGGCTTGGTACTCTATAGGCAAAAGATAAACATAAACAATTTTTATATTAATCGTGCATATATTTAGGCGTGTCCTTAAAACTTAATTTCCTGTCAATAATTCCCTAAATTTTGTATGCATTTTGAGCATCTGAAAGGTAGTTTTTTAATCCACCAAGACACATCAACAAAGAACTGACACCACAGGAAATCTTATTTGATATAAAATATTTATTCAAAAAGTACCACACATTATATATATAAAAGAAATACAATTAAAATAATAAAAAATATAGATAATATTAAGAGTACTTTTTTGTATTAATGTACTTCTTGAAGCACAAACTAAAACGGTAATAAATTCCCCCAAAATAAGTTTTTTAAAAAACTGATGTGTTTAATTTAGAAGCACCCCCTCATTGTTATTTGCCAGTAAACGAAGGAGCACCTTGTCCTCAGGATGTTTACGAAGCTGTATATTTTTATTATGATGATGACGCAAAAGACTGCAAGAAATTTACATTTAAGGGGTGCAGCGGAAACTATAACAAATTTTTAACTCTTCAAGAGTGTAGAGGAGTTTGTAAAGGTTAGATAGTTTTTATTATACTTTATGATATTTTTTTCTTTTTCTTAAGTAGCCCGTAGCAACTATACCATTACACTTTACAACACAGATTTTGTGAGACAAGTTATTTTAACCTCTGTTTTTAACACAGTTATATTGTGATTTAGGAGCATAGAAAAATACATTAGTGTATGCCACAGAGCTGTGAGCCCCAGAGCAGAGCTCTGTTTTTAGGAGCTTTCGATCAACTCCCGGCGCTCCAGAGCACTGCTCTATTTTTGTAGTAATTTTGTAAATGGATAAAATAGTGATGTTGTTGCTTGTTTTGTCGAAATTTTTTTGCAAACTTTTTTTAGTTAACAATAAAAAAATTCTTTATTGAAATGCAGAGATAAAATACTTTTAAACGTATATTAAAGTTAATTAAGATCAAAATCGATTATTTAAACGAGGGAGCTCCAAAGCTTCGGAGTTCCCTCCAATTTAAATGGCTGGAGTTCCAGATG
>JASAMX010014958.1:0-79560 GCA_030248175.1 Microlaimidae sp. YZB2_3
TTAGAAAAAAACTGGTCGTTTTTCACATGAACAGAGGTTTAACTACGGACAATAGAGCATATTCGAGAATGAAATTCAGGTGCGGGGGCAATTTAGCATCTACGTGCAAAAAATCAGCTCGAAATATTCACCACAGGAAAAAATTTTTGGGGGACCCCAAAAAAAAAAAAAAAAACAAAAAAAAGTTAAGCAAATTAAGCTTTTTAGTATGAAATTCAGGTATGTTTAGCAAAAGTTTTTAGGTTTTTAATATCAGAAAAATATGGGTAATATTTTAGTTATGTAAAATGTTTAGATTTTTAATTGGCTAAAAAACTATTAAAGGTTTTGTTGATTTCGATGACGCCATCAACAACGGTTAACCGCGCAGTGACTTAACCCATTTAATATAAGGGAAAGAGCGCTCCGCGCTCTTCCCTGATTAAAATATTCAAAAGGTAATTTATTTATTTAACAACGGTTCCAAGAAGCTTAAATTTTAATTTTTTCCTGTAAAACAATTAAAACACATACACACGCGCACGCTCATACAAACACGCAGAAACACACACACACACACATACAAACACACACAATACGTTATACATCTATAAACACGTATAGAAAGGTTTCCAGTTTAAAAGCTTTAAAATTACCTTTCACTAATAATTTAAAAGTGTATTGATATGCCGTAAACAAAGGAAGTTCATGTAAAAAGCTAAATAGCTTAGCAACATCGCAAAAGTAACAAAAACCACCGGAAGGTATTTAGGCAGATTGTTTCAGTAAATTCTTGCACTTAAAAAACTGATCTTAGAGATTAAAAATCGGGTTTAAATCTGTTGTTGGAGAATACAGACTGTGTAAAAGCTAAGATTTGAGGATTAGAAATGTGTTGTTTTTTTAATTTACGCTGAGAAATACATAAAAATGTCGTAAATGTTACTCATTAAAAATGAATGCTTAAAATTGTACAGATAAATTTTAAACATAAAAATTTATAAAAATTGTGAAAATATTTATTTTATCTAATGCTGTTTAAGTATTTAATTGTTTATTAACCCGTACTCAACCGGTCCAGTTCTAGAACTGTTCGGAACAGGTTCTAGAACTGTTCCGAACAGTTTTAGAACTGTTCGGAAGAGTTCTAACTCGGAAGTTCTAACTCGTTTTAGAACTGTTCGGAACAGTTCTAAGTTCGGAACTGTTCGGAACTGTTCGGACGGTGTCGGTGTACTTTCCAGTTTGCCCAAATTTGTGAGAAATTCAGCATTTGAAAATGCCGAAGTTGTACTTTGGTGCATTATAAAAGTCACCGAAACATTTTCCAACACTTATCACGTGATTTTATTGTGTATTTCCGTTTTTTTATGTGTTTAAATATCATTTGCGGAGTTTTATTTATTTTTTGATTTTGAGAACTACAAATCAGTCCTAGAACTGTTCTAGAACTGTTCGGAACAGGTTCTAGAACTGTTCCGAACAGTTCTAGAACGCATAGCACAAGGGCATGTAGAGTACCGGTTAATGTGTTTAGTGATGTTCGTACCACCCAATATCATGCTCCGGAACCCCGGTCATCTAAAACAGAGGGAGCTCCGCAGTTTCACCTCTTAAATAAGCTATTGTCAACGCAAATTTTTTATGTCAATTTTGTAATTTAAAAATCAGTTTCAACTGAGCTTTTTGGTGATTTTGAACTAAAAAGTCTCTCAGCGACTTCTTATCAAATCAGAAAAAATTAAAATATTTTTTGAAAGCTATAAGAACACGGAGAATATATTTTTTAAAAAAAATAATCTAATCGGTCAAAAGAGAGCTTTAAAAAACCAGATTATTTAAAGACCGCACATTTAAGCCATTTTCTTATTTAGGGTAACAAGTCCCTACATTAGTGATATCAAGTTTTTACAGCCCTTAAAATTCAAGTTACCGATCGTTACCGACACTCAATTTATTAAACTTCAAACAAATCGTTTGAAAACTTTAGTCCTTTCTGGTTATTAAAACAAATGTGACACATACGCCGTATATGTCCCCTTCGTAAAAACTCATATAATAAACTACAAGCGTTAATAAAAGGTGATTATCTTTTCCATTTCCTTGTCCGGCCTATGGTGTAATGGATAGCACGCCAAAGTCGACTTCGGATATTACGAGTTCAATTCCTGTATCGGCCAAATTTTTCAATAAATTTGGCTGTCTAAATTTTTCAGCGCCTGGTTATTTTCGCTTCTACTTTGGGACGTCAGACCAAAAAACGCGTCTGAAACGCAGAACGAAACCACATCATTGCGGCTTATTGCTTATTGCATTTGATATTCGTCCATTTCCTCCATTCTACACAAAACAGGGAGACAAGATGTGCATTCTGCGTTTGAAATGTCACAAAATCAAAAAAATTTAAAAAGTGGTTCAAAAGGTCCGCTCTACACATTAGAGTAGTTCAAAATTATGTAGTAAAACAATCTTGTAATGTTAACATTTAATGAGGCTGAAATGAAGTGAAACACTTAGTAAAGCGCTTCATTTATTAAGGTTTTATATAAAAGTTGACCGTTTTTGATTAGTCTAAGACGGCGTTTTGTAATTTATTTACTGTTGTTAACAAAACAAACACATAAACAACTGATTCAATGGCAGACATTGCTGATCCTTAAAACTTAAACTTAAGGCTGGTTCATACTTATGTAAAAACGTCCTTTGGACAAAGTCTAAAGGACAAATACAGCGTATAAACATGTAAAAATGTATGTAAAAACGTCCTTTGGACTTTGTCCAAAGGACGTTTTTACATAAGTATGAACCAGCCTTTAGAATATGCATAGCCTAAAAGTTTTTTTTTAGTTTTTTTCGTCTAAAATTGTTAGTGGGTTTATAAAAACATAATTTGTATTTGTTTTTTTTGCTTTTATTATAAATTTCTAAAAAAATCAATTTTTCAAAAAAAAAATTGTTGGTAAGAAAAAGAAACTTGTTAACAAAAGGAACGGTAAATGTATTCGTGCTTGAATTAACAAAAAAAGCGCTTCAAAAGTTTTTGGGCTGTGGCCATATGGTATAAGCGATAAACTAATTTGTTTGTAATGAACAAAATAACGCCTGTGCAATCTAATACTAAAAAAGCATATTTTTATTCTGTCTATTTACGTACGACAGAAAAAGTAAAGCGTGTGGTTTTTACACTTTCTAAATATACAAAATACACAGAAAAGTAAAAGTAAAAACAAATGGTACCGGTGGGTTTAAAAAGCAACAAAAAGGTTTTATAATTTAACAAAAACATGTTTTTAGTGTATCAAGCAAATTTCATAGTCAGCTTTTAGAGTAAAAATACACATTCGGGTTCTGTTACAGTATTTTTACTACGTAATATATGCAACACAAACACCCAGATGTACCTATCTAATCGGATTTTCAAGAAAATAATAATTTATCCTCATTAGAAAACTAAGAAAAACTATTTGGAAAAAGGTGGAAGCACTTGGAAGGCAGCAAAAGTTGGGAAAAATTTTTAAAAAGCAGGTTGGAGATATTTGCAATCAAGTTGAAATTGTTTAATTTTAAACTTCTATAAAACCAAAACTTTAAAAATTAATTAATGGACCTAATTTTATACCGGATGACTATATGGTAAATAGTAAATACAACAATAATGTTTCATATATTTTAAGATTGTTGTAATTAGCTAGAGACAAATAAACCACTCTAAGTATAAATTATTTAAACATCAATGCAAAAAATGTAAAATAATTTTGTTTTGTTTTTGTTCCGACAAAATTACGGTAAAAATTTAATACGGTTAACGCCAATATTACATGTCTTAGCTAAATTCATATAAAAATCAACATTGAGGAATTGAATTGAATTGAATTTTATTTTGCTAAAATAAAATTCAATTGAATAACAGGAAATAACAGGAAACATACATAAGCTATAGTTAAAACTGCACTTGAAAGAATAATAGCTGCATTGTTGTATAATAGCATTCTTAGGTTATAAGATATTCACTTTCAGAGCACAAAAAGATTCCGTGAAAAACATAATAATAAATCAAATGAACATTTTAAAATTATTAGAACAATCCATGTTTCTGGCCTTTTTTTCAATTGAGCCAAACTTATCATTAAATGAATGGAAGTAACAATTTATTTATCACTATCACGATGGTCTATCCAGCATCTTTCGATTAATCATATAAAAGAGGTATTACTTTTGACTTTTTCCTTGCGTGAATTAAACAGTTAATCACAATTTCAGCACGTTTTAATCTTAATACGACTGGCAAAAATACAATTTTAACAATAAATTATTTGAACTTGCATGGTAGCGAAAATTACAAAATTAAACGCAAACTGCAATTTTTTGGTTTACAGAATAAGAATCAAAATAAACGTCAAATTGATAAATTTAACATTCTATATATCAGCTTTTAGCCTCGGTTCACACGTTGTTGAAAGTATTTAAAAGAAAAATATTTATAAGTCTGCCTTTTGCTAATTTGAAAAATTTTGTTTTATTTTAAGAAGTGTTAGTTTCATATTTAATATAAAATTTTAATTACAAATAAAATTCAAAAAAATTCTCCTGGGTTTAGACTTGTTGACAATTCATCCAAAATTTTTAAAGGAAAACATTTGAAAGTAAACTTTGAAAACCTCAATATTTTGGCATTTTAGCATTGGACTAAGCGCATTTTTAAATAAAAAAATAAATATTTGGATGACAAAAGTAGATTTTTTTACATTTGAACACTTTGGAAAAAGTATGAACTTATTTGTAATTATAAGATTATTTTATTATACAATGGATATATAATACCAATGTAATCGTCATTTTAAATTTAATAATTCTGCTGATGTTGTTAAAACCTACACCTAAAACTTAAACCTAACACTAAATCAATTTGTTGTGAAGGGCTACAGATAACCGCAATTTTACGTCGGTACCAAGTTTTTTATTTGTTGTTTTTAATTTAATAGTCTATCTACGGGCCCGTTTCACACACAGTTTCAGATAAAAAACACTGAAGTTAAGTGGCTGAAAACTTTTACAGAGTTGTCATTATTGTATAATTAACAAAATTAGAAAAAAATAAATACGAATTTGTGGTATAAAAGTAATAATTAAATATCTCTTATTATAAGACTAAATCACTAAAATAACTACATTGTCATATAACTTGACACAAGGCAATAAAAAAGAAACTATAATTTTTTATTAATAGGTAGCAAAATTTTTTTATCCAACCTGAATATTTTTTTTTCAAAAAGTTCACAGGGCAGCTTGTGAAGCAAAAAAAAACCCCTGCGTTCCTAAAATATTTTGGTACAGCAAATTTCCTGTGGTTTTTTATTTTATTTCCTGTCTGCTTGTCTAGTCGAAATAAAAACGAAAGCTAACTTAAAATTTGTGGCTAGCAATGCTAACGTCCTTAAACTGCACATTACTACGAGTTTATATAACCAGTGAACAAATTAATCTTCTAACCGGACAGTTAACGCTAAAATACATTGAATAAAATGCCCTGTTGCTACAAAATTTAAAAGACGGCCATGTGAGACATTGTAGCTAAAAAAATGTGGAGTTTAGAAATTTTACACCTATGAAAATATTAGATTTCATAATTCTATTTTTTTAGCTATTTTTCAAGGTTAGTATTTAGGATCGCTAAATTAAGTATTAAAAAACATATATTTAATTTTAAATTAGTTATACGTGAAATTTTTTATTATTCATTCAATATAGAAATTCTTTACAAAAATTAAATCAATTTTTTTGTCAGTTGCTTTCGGGTGAAAGTCTAGACAAACATAAAGTGCGATTATATTTGTTTTAATCAATTAATACCAAAATATACTTTTGAATTAGTTACAGCAGTGGACGCTGAAAAAGCTTCGGTTAACTTGATTACAGCAGGCACTAAAAAAATGTTTTATATAAACATACATTTTTCTAGTGATTAGTTTTAGCAAATAATTCACTTAGGTAACTTAATTTATAATTCTAAAAACCTTTTGTTCGTTTAAAGTAAAGCAAAATCCATTATTATTATAATGGTATAATTTTCAAAAAAATATTACATATACTGATTTGACTTTGAGATTTGTGTTAGTAGTGATTTTATAACAATCTTAATTTTAACAATAGATCATTTTTTCCATTATCACAGTTTTATTTTGGCCGATTTATAAGGCTACACACTACAGCTACAGAGGTATCGCCTGTAGGCTAACAGTTTTTATAAAAGATTAGTAAATAAATTTTGATTGATTTTGCTACAACACCAGACTTCAACGCAGCTCATTAATGTTTCCTGTAACAGCACTAAAATATACAACAGGATGTTCTTTTATGTTAAAATAAAATACGAATTCTGCTTAATGTCATATAGCATTATTTATACTACGAAAGATTTATAGTTTAGAATTTAGATGTTAAAATTAGCAGTTATTTTTGAGTTTACACTTTCATGTATTATGATTTAAAATTTAGCATATCAAAATTAAAAACGGTTGAAAAATTAAATAAAAACTTTGCCGTGCTTTATACTGACGATACTGACATAAAAGTAATATCAAAATCAGCGCCATTAATTTGATTTTGGTCATCTTTTGTGTTTTTTCCATAATTTTGACAACTAGTTCAAATAAAATCAAATGTCTCTTAAAAATTCAAATTACCCAATTAAAAAAAATAAAAATTTTTTGAGTGATAAAGTTGAATATTTTTTCTACATTTTGCGAAAAAGTGGGTTATATAAAAATCTGTGTTTTTTTAAACGCCATACCCACTCAATTTTATTGGTCCTTTCCTAGAATTTTACGAAGTCAAATCTTACTAATTAAACCCTATGGTTCTCGTACTTTTAGAAAAACTTTTCTCGTACTTTTCGATAAATTGACTTTTTGTTGTTTTTTTTTTGTTTTAATAACACCACCTCAAAACTATCCAAAATAGATTTGGGGTCGATGGAGCCGAGAGAATTGGGAGCTGGAATTTGGAGCCGTAAGTTGGAAACTTAGGGCCAAAAGTAAAAATCTAAGCCTAAATCCAAGTCCAAACCAATTTTTTCTTAAAGGCTGTAAATTCCCTGCTTATGGCTCTAAAGACCATGTACCCAAATACAATCTTATCACAAAACCAAAGGTGGATAATCTAATAAAGGTATGTCACAGCGGTCTGTAGCAGCGTGCATCATAAAATCCAATTCAGGCCGCACGTCCGGCCAAAAGCCGCACGTCCGGCCAGAAGCCGCACGTCCGGCCAAAAGCCGCACGTCCGGCCAAAAGCCGCACGTCCGGCCACAAGGGAGTTAATTTTGCTGCATTGCGTTCTTGTTATTTTTACCATAGTGGTGTGACGTGGCCGACTGCTCTGGCGAATATATTATTTACATTTTTCTTGTGTGAATTATTTAAACTTTTATTACGGTCGTAATAAAAGTTTAGATTATCCACCTTTGATGATACCAATAAAATACACGTCAAAATAACAATAAAATACAATACTAAAAATATTCAATTTGTGATTTTCGATTTAGCGTATCCTGAATAATGCACACTTTTTTAAACAAAAAAGAACTTAATTAATAAAAAAGATTCGAACTTTTTGTCAAATATCTTTTAGCGAGATTCGAACCTATTTATTGCTGTAGTGAAGAGAACAAGTCCACTGGACTCTAACCTCTAACCACTGGACTACTGCGCATCGTAGTCAATGGTCTTAAAATGTATATTTAAATAAGACGGTTCAGTTTGTAGTTTTTTTGGCGTCAAATCAAAAAATTAAAAGAAAAAAATTGATTAATGTACAGATTTTAAGGAAAGTTTGGAATTAGTTAGATATAAGCCTGAACAATACCTTGGATTGTATTCAATTAAAAAACTAATTCAGGATTTATTTATTTGCATTTTTAAAAATTTTTTTTTCGATTTTTTCAATTTTTTTAAAATTTTTAATTCCGTTTTATTTCAAATTACCAATAAAATTTGTCCCTTATTTTTTATTAACTTTCCATAAAATTTTAGCAAAAACTGTACTTTTCAAATTTTTTAAAAGAACAAAAACTGTTTTTGACCTTTAAATTGTGTAGCTCAAAATGAAACAACCGGAAAAAGATGCAATTATCACCGTTGAATACATCATAATCTCAGCATTTGATCGTATCATACTGTTTTTCGCCAAAAATTAATATCTAAGTTGATGTTTAGCTTAAAGTAAATATTGTTAAAACTGTGGTGTTCTACCTTGATAGGCATAATTAATTACTCAACATGGCTTACAAATTACTCAACATGAAAATAAACACTGACTTTAAATTAGCTTGAGTGTTATTATTATGTAGAATTTTTTAGCTTACGGTCAAATATAGCTATAAAAATTCAAAATCAAAACTTTGGTAAGTTCAAAAATTCCATTTGATCAGAAAAATACTTTACAATATTCAATTTTATTTCATATGCTAACAAATAAAAATATATTTCATTATATTCGATATTTCACAAAAATAATATAAAAAACAGAAACAATTTTTTTATATAGAAGGACAAGCCAGAAAGAAGGAAACTGAACAATTTAATAACTTTAACAGGCCGGGTCAAGCAGCTAATATTTATTTCACTTTTCAGCAAGCGTCATCCACTGATTAAACTTTATGCGGGCCATCCATTAAAAAACTTAAGTCCGCCGCTGAAATCCGACCTATTTAAATTTCGATGGGAATAGTTCCACGAAATCCGTTTCCACGTACATTATTAATGTTAATCAATTTAACTGTAAAAACATATAATAGGCTAGTAGAATCTAGCTGACCTCGATAATTGCACTATTAAATCGATTATTTAACAACAAAACCATTCAAAATTTTTAACGAAAGCGGTTAATAATAAAGGTGAAAACCCCTTTTTTAATAATTATTTATCAATTTACTCAATTTGAAACCCAAATGCAAACTTTTAAAGGGCTAAATTTGGTTAATTTTTGTATACTTTATAAAAAGGTGGAATTAAAAAAAATTCTGCGATTTTATTTGTTTTTTTAACGTCATAACCGCATATCGGCAAACTAATTTTCGACGTCAGCCAGATATAATTCAACCATAAGTGCTTTTATCGTGCGGTTTAAATTTTCGGTCTTCAAATAATATTTAGTAATAATAATTTTTAGTAGGAAAATTAGATTGTCCTGTTAAAATAGTTTATAAACCTTTAGATCAAAATGTAAGCTTTGTAACCTGGCTTAGGCTTAGGCCAATGGGTATTAAAATTTAAATTACAAAATATAAACTAAAAGAAAGCAAGAACTAAAAGTAAGAACTAAAAAAAAGAAAGAAAGCAGTAAAAGAAAAAAGAAACTAAAAGAAAGAAAGAAAGCAGTAACGTTTTCACAAAAAACGTTTTCACAAAAAATTTGACTCCGCACCGCACCTTTAAGGGGCGGAGCTCCAGAACTCTGAAACTCCCTTTTAAATAGTAGAATAATATTGGAGGGTAATATTGGAGGTTAGATAAATTAGTAGTTGAGATCAGGAATGTTCTGAAACAGAGCGAATCTCCGCTTTCAAGAGCTGTGGACCAACCCCTGGAGCTTCAAAGCTCTTCATTCAATTGCTTAACTAAAGCTAAAGTCTTCCAGGCTAAAATTAAGGGCGTGACCGCTCTCGGCCAGGAAGAAGTAAAAAATAAACCCGTGAGCGAGAAAAATTAAAAAAAAATGTTTTCAGCGGTTATGTAACCAATTATTATTTAGTTGCGTCAAGTGTTTCTCTGCATGTGATATTTTCTTAAAAAACGAGTGGTTACTTTACTACTCATCTATTTTCACCCTGATAGAATTTATCTTTAATTTATTGCATAATTGAAGAGTAATGCCATAAATTATTTTTTAAATTTTTTTGTATAACTTCGTGACTTATGCTTTTTCTCTATGCTTATGCTTTTTTTTCTATTTTATAGAAAATTTACTATTTGCTTATTATTTTGCTGAAAAGTGAAATAAATATTAGCCTGTTAAAATTATTAAATTGTTCAGTTTTTTTGCATTCTGTCTTTCTGGCTTGTTGGACTTGGTCTCTTCACTACAGCAATAAATAGGTTCGAATCTCGCTAAAAGATATTTGACAAAAAGTTTGAATCTTTTTTATTAATTAAGTTCTTTTTTGTTTAAAAAAGTGTGCATTATTCAGGATACGCTAAATCGAAAATCACAAATTGAATATTTTTAGTATTGTATTTTATTGTTATTTTTACGTGTATTTTATTGGTATCATCAAAGGTGGATAATCTAAACTTTTATTACGACCGTAATAAAAGTTTAAATAATTCACACAAGAAAAATGTAAATAATATATTCGCCAGAGCAGTCGGCCACGTCACACCACTATGGTAAAAATAACAAGAACGCAATGCAGCAAAATTAACTCCCTTGTGACTCCCTTGTGGCCGGACGTGCGGCTTCTGGCCGGACGTGCGGCTTTTGGCCGGACGTGCGGCCTGAATTGGATTTTATGATGCACGCTGCTACAGACCGCTGTGACATACCTTTATTAGATTATCCACCTTTGACAAAACATTATCACGAATTATATTTGCCAAAATGAACAAATTAATAAGTTTAAGATAATGCAACAACAACAACAAATTGATCAATTTCCATAACAAGGATTAGTTCCTAAGTATTTAAGGCAATATCCACTTTTTTTTTTTATTATTTGATGACTGCTGAAGGTTGATGGTGGAAGATATTTATTAATGAAGCCATTCACCACTGTACTTTTTATTTATGATTAATTGAGGATTATTTTTTGTTTAATGATGAACGACGGAAGAACAACGCCCGTATTTTTTTTTGTTTTTTAAAAAAAAAAAAAATAGTCACTTCAAATGATATCTATAATACAAAATTATTAAATTTTATAGCGCAAAAATATATTTTTTACACTTTTTTTTTTCACTTTTTTAGAAAAATGTAGAATTATAAAATATTTAATGAATAAAATTTAATTAAATTTGTAAAAAAACCCTGGAAAATTATTTTTTGGTGGAATCCTTTTTCGGGAAATGACTACTACAATCTTCTTGCTTGGAAACTTGTTTTAGTAAAACAATAATTCAATTCCTACCCATTCCTATTTCAATTGCTACAGAGAAAGAGAAATCAAGAAAAGGAAAATATCAATTCATATCGGTACAGGAGCAAAAAAAAATAATACTGAAATTTGCTAAAAATACCGTTAGGCTCTTTTTTTCTTTTAATCTCAAATACAAGCTTATGTCTGTATCTGTCTTTATGAAAATTTCTTAAAAAATATTGTTAAAATTATAATTGATCCTAAATTTTATCCTGACTATTAAAACACGATGAAACCAATATTACGCATAAATTCAGCATAGAATCTTCTGAGATATCTTATAAAAATCTAATTTTTAGCTAATTTTGTACGGGTACCCCAAGGTACCCGGGGAGTTTTTGGGGGGGAGCTGCGGGGACCTCAGGAAGGTTTGGGGAGGGGGGGGGGAGGGGAGTTGGAGCAGGCTTGGGATTTTGCCCCCATCAATCCCCCGATCACTCCCGTTCTCACCCATGGGGGTGAAAAGGGGGGGGAACAGCGCCGGAGACACCTCCCAGCCCCTAAATTTTGCCCCCTCGAATTTCCGAATTTTTTACCCCTGACCTCCTTCTAAAGTTTGAAATCTGAACCCCCCCCCCTCCTCCCACAAGAGAATTTTTAGGTACTTTTTTATACTAAATTTTCTTCCAAAAACGTGATTTTTTTAACAAAATTTCATGTTTTTACACCTTTTTTATACTAGAATATTGCTTTTTATTTAATAAAATGTAGTATTATCCTATAAAAAAACAAGTTATTATGGCTTAAAACTATTTTGCTTTGGACACCGGACCCCACTTGACCCCATCTAGATTTTAAAACTTCGTACCTCGGGTCGACCTCCCTAAAAAACTAGGAGGGTATAAATTTTGAATATAAATTTTCGATCATTTTGGGCTCAGGGTTATGAAACTATCTGGCCTCAAAAACCAAAATAAGGAGTGGCAGTTTACTACTAAATTATGTACGATTGAAAATAAACTTTTCGGTATTAAATAATAAGAACGGAAAAAAGTCTCCATTTGTAGGCACTTTAAAAAAAAACATTGTAAAAAATCGAATTAGGATCTTAACCGTTAGAACTCTCTCAATCGAAACCAAATGCTGATAAATTTTGAGTTTTATTTTGATTTTCTTATTAATTTAAAAAAAAACGTTAATATACCATCATTTGTGACAAGAATAACTTTTAATGTCTATCTCTGTGCCAATAAATGTTTCTTAACCATTAAACGCTCGCTTAAATTTATCATTAAAAAATCCAATTCCGAAAGCATTATTGAGAAAAATGCGTTTGCAAAAGTATAAACCTAAAATCTGAAACAAAAAGTGTGAATCGATAGCCTTAAACCTTAAACTTTAAATCGTAAATCGTAAACCTAAAACCTTAATTTGTAAATCTTAAACCTGAAGTGTGAATTGGGCTTTAGAGATTTAATTTAAATCCAATTTTACAGTACAGAAAAATTTTTATGAGTACAAAAAATTTAAAAAAAAATTTTTACATCAGTGGATTAAAAAATTATCGCACTTAAAAATATCTGAGCCAACACTAATTTTTTATTACTTTTTTTAATTCCAAAACGTCTACTACTGAAATTATATTGTCCCTCCCGAAAAAAATTAACTAGAGTTATTTCACTATTTTTTTACGATATACTATATAAAATTAAAATAAAAAAAAATATGTACGCCCTAAGTGGAGTACAATACAATTTAAGTTTTCGTTCTTGTTACAACTCTTGTTCCAATAAATGTGGTCTGTTTGAACAGTTTAATAACTTTACGTATTTAGGCCATTTTTTGCTTTTGCTAAAAATTGGTTGTGATACAGTTAAGACACTAAATATTTTAAAAAATATATAATTTTTATGTTATATTTTTACGTAAAACTCATAATTGAATTTTGAAAGGTAGCAAGCTGGAGAGCGCTTGCTATAATAGTTGTTTATATTACAAGTTATCTTAATTGCTACAAATGCGCAATCGCATTTTAAATTATGCTTCAGGATGTTCTTGCATTATGCTAATATTTCCGTATAAATAACTAAGTTTCCTATGCTATAATAATCATTGCATTAGTTTAAGAAATTTTGTACAAGATATAGATAAAATTACCATCAAATAAAATTACCATCAAATAAAATTAAAAAAACATACCATTCCAGCTGTTACAGCAGGTTTCGCTTGAAAATGGTGATAAATTTCTAGTGAACCCACAAAACATATTATTATAGGCTTTTTTCTCCTTGAGTGCTCTAAAACAAAAAAAGAATTATGGTCAATATTTTGCCGGAGTTTTATTAGTATGTTCCCAGCGGAAAATAATCACGCCTTTTAGGCCAGCCAAGCTTAAGCCTTTTCGATACCGACACATATACTTTAAAAGTTTTAGTAAACATAATGGTCGCGAGTTAATGAGCGAATATTTGATAATGAACAGAATACGTTAAAAAATTAATATTTGTAAAAATTTATTTAACAAAAAGTATATGTATATATTATATAAAACTTCATTAAAATTAATAGAGTTTAAAAAACTGCGAAATCCGGGGCAGAAAAAAAAACGGTGTAGCCGAAATTTCCACAATTACTTTCCGTTTATTAGTTATTGTTTTGTTTTAAGCATTTTTTGGATTATGTTTATCTAAACTAGACGCATAGAATAAAAAAATCATCGTCGTTGTGACATAGCCACCGCTATAGTTTCCCAACGGCTATAAGCTGGCACAATTAAAGAAACATTATTAATCTATTATTTCATAAGATTTAAATATTCATTATTCTATGCGCGTAGGTGTAAAATTAGTCAAAATCTTTTTAAAAAATATATCATTCATAACAAAAAGATTAGGTTTTCTTTGCCAAATATTAGTTTTTTTTGAACAATTTATTTTTTATTTTACATGCTATCACTCGCGGTGATAGCTATAACCGCGAGGTGGCTTCGCCACCTCAGTATGAACACGTCCTATGTTTAATGTTAGATAAAACTGTTTCGGTGAAAACTATTACAGGTGGCATTGCTACAGGTGACAATGTCAGTAAATACACGGACCCAATTCAAGAGTTATTTTTTGCTAAATATCAAAATAAACGTATCAAGTCACATTCAGAAAAATACAGCAGATATTAATTCCCAACCGTTATTGAAATCAATAGCATTTTAAAATATACATGGTTTAATTGTTGAAGTTGGTAAGATAAATTTTTTATTAGTGATGGTCCTCGGATCTCCGAGCTCCGGAGCTCCGGAGCGGAGTACCGCTTTTAGGAGCTTTGGAGCAATGCCCGG
Organism: Microlaimidae sp. YZB2_3; assembly: GCA_030248175.1. Classification (NCBI taxonomy): domain Eukaryota; kingdom Metazoa; phylum Nematoda; class Chromadorea; order Desmodorida; family Microlaimidae; species Microlaimidae sp. YZB2_3. The sequence continues at coordinate 14,385 of JASAMX010014958.1, forward strand.
AGCTCCGGAGCTCCAGAGCTCCGACCTATTTTTATACTAATTTCATAAATAATCAAAAAGTGATGGTATAGGTTATTTTGTCTAAATTTTTTGTAAACTAAATTTTTTCCAAAACTTATTTAAAACAATAAAAATAGTCCTATAAATACAGCTAGTGTAGTTTAAAAGGTATTTCAAGCTTAATTAATCTTCAAATCGCTCATTTAATGGGCGGAGCTCCGGAGTTCCGGAGCTCCCTCCGCTTTAAATAGGCGGAGCTCCGGAGCATGATCTTGGAGAGTGGGAACATCACTATTTTTTATAGTTATTCTAATATTTCCAATTATAAATAAATCATTAGAAACTTATCGTAGACGTACTATTAAAAAACATATTGCTTCTTTAAGTAAAAAAATAGCTTCTATTTAAAAATTATAAGAAAGTTTAAAAAACACACTACAGTACAGTCTATACACAATACACACCATGGTTTTTTTTAATGGTGTGGGTGTGATTTTATTTTTTTTTTATAATTTTTCTTACAGATTAATAATTACTTATCAAGCAAAATTGTTTCAACAAGAATTATTGTTAATAACTTTTTAATCTTTAACTAATATTATTAATACAATTTTTTCTAAATTCAACCTGATAAACTGATTTTGTATAAAAAAAAGCAAAAAATACACCCCAGATTATTATACTGAATCTGTAACTCGATTTATTATTTTAAATATGTGTAATTTAATGTTAGTTATGAAACCGCGTAAATAAAAAGTGCGTTATTAGACGAAAAAAATGTATTGATAAATAGTTGTTATAATGCTATAGTCGAAAATAAAACCGGCGAGTATACAAAATTTTAGCTGATACCAGTCTTGACAGAATATAAATAGCGTACCGCCATTAAATATAAAATGCAATTCATCATGAAATAAAATTTCATGAAAATAAAACTGAGCCATTTTTTTTGTTTAGTCATGTTACCATGATAAAAAAAGTTTTATATAAAATAATTTTTTATTTTAATTACATGCAAAATTTTGATTTTTGAATTTTTTAAATAGCAAAATTTTCAAAAAAATTCGATTATGTAATATAGACCTAAATCCAACTTGAGAAGTTTTTAAAAAATACACTTTACGCTGAAAAATGCTGTTCCGAGTTAAATTTTTTGTTTGTGTCAGAATTTTAAATTTGTTAGGGGAAAAACTTTCTAATAAACTCTAAATTCTTAATTTGTTTACAAATTTTTTGGAATAAACCAATATAATACATATGTAAACCGACCTTTTCGATGGTGAAATATAATAATTCTAATTTTTTTTGCATTAGCACTTTTTTGTACGGATTTAAAGTTACACACAAGAGGCTATACACAAATCACACAAAAACATAACGTAACTGTTTTTTTTTATTTATCGGATTTAGAGTGGATGAAACTGAGGGAACTTGGAGCCAAAAATAGGGAACTTGGAGCCTAATTGACAAACTTGGAGCCGTAAGTTGGGAACTTGGAGCCATACATGGGCACGGGGAAGGGGTTGGGGGGGGGGGGTTAACCCCCTCAAATTCTGAGAGGGGGGGTTAACCCCCCTCACTCAGAAGTGGGGGAGAAGAAAAGGTTGAACTCCCCATCAATTTTGGAAAAATGAAGGAAAAAATGTCTTTAAAATGACTTCTAAAACTTAAGTTTTGAGGTCAAAATGAATGTTTTAAGCAATAAAAAGCTCAAAAATGCAATAAAAAGGGCTTTTTGACCTAAAATTAGCGTTTTTTACCTATTTTTCCTTTAAAATCGAAAAACGATATGGGTAAAATGCACTCCAGAAAAAAAACGATATGGGTATTTTGCGTTTCTCGGATTTTAACCCCCCCCCCCCTAATTTGGGGTTTAACCCCCCACTCCGGACCAACTTGCCCATGTATGCTTGGAGCCGAGAATAAAAACCCCTTTACCTAAGCCTAAGCGAAGCCTAAGCTTACGCCCAAGCCAATTTTTTTCTTAAAAGCTCTAGGTTCCATTGTTCGTGGTTCTAATTTGCCAAAAATTTCCGATGGCTCCCTTTGTTCTCTACTCTCTGCTTGTGGCCCTATCCTTAATCACGCGTGAGTAACACGCAATTACAATGGATAACATTTTGTGTTTCGGTCAAAATGCGAATTTGATTTTGAATTTGAACTTGTTTAACTTGTCGAGTACATATTTGCTTGACCCTATTTTTGAACTTGATTTTAAAAGCCGAAAGAATTTTAAATTTTTAGATTATTAGAAATTGTGTAATTTGAAACTATCAGAGACTTGTTATTTGCGGCTCCCTTTTTTCTACTAAATCGGACATCAACATCAAAAATATATAACATAAAAAAGGTATGTAATACTGTAAACAAAGTATATATAAAAATATACCGCTTAGACATATTTAGCGATCGAACCATTTAGGTCCATTAAAACTGACAATCGACCAAAGTCACATAAGGAATAATTTCCATACGATGTGGTTTAATTTGCATGGCAATAGTTGGCAGCTGATTAGCCGTTCCGTGTGATGTTCAATTTAGTACAAGTACGTTCAGTAGTTTTTACGCAGTTTTCCAAACAAAAATTAAGTTGATTCAACAATTTGCAAACGCACTTTCTACACCTAAATAACTCTTATGTGATTTTAGACGATTGTTTTAAATAGGATGTGTCTTGATAAGGGCGACGAAACACCCCAATTAAAGAAAACAGAAAAAATAAACCTAAACCGGAGCACTGGAAACCTACATTGAGAGCACGTTTTCCTTGAGCATATGTCAAATTGGTCAACAAACAGAAAATTGATCTGTCAAACAAACAAATTTTCCTTTTATTTATGTTATATATTTTTGACAAATTTATGACAACATTTCAGCCAAAGTTTTGAAGCAGTAAAAAATATGGAAGACAATCAAAACCTAACTCTAGAATGAATAAAATAAACGTGAATAGTTATAGATTGAAACAGTTACTGGTTAAAAAGTTACTGGAATTTTTTTGCTCAAAATTTTTTTCAGTTTTTGCTAAATAAATTGCAGCAATTACTCTTAAAGCAAAAAGGATCTATGTTTTAAATACTAAGATAACAACTCTGACCCATTTGTTGTTTTGCTTAGAACTACGAGATGACACAATGGAGATTTACATTCCTATTTGTATTATATGACTGAGACTTATTTTTCCATTTTTACAATTTCAGATTTTTCGCTAAAAAATTAATAATTCAGATTGAATAATTTTTTGCTTCGGACTTTTTTCCCGAGATACCAATAATGAGAAAAATAATATTAATGAATAAGAGAGAAAATTGCTCATATTTCACGAGTGAATCGGGCTGATATGAGGTTGTTCGGGCAGTTTTTTGCCAAAGATAAAAACTTTAGACTATTTAGTTTCTTTAATAACTCATAAAAAGGTTTTAAGCGAAGCTTATGAGACGAGATTTCTATTTGGTGGTTGTTTGATAATTTATAAAATGAATTCTATCTTACAGAAAAGACGTAAAATATACAGGGAATATTATACCACGACGAAACAAAAAATTTTTTTAAGATTTTCGAAAAAAGTTCTCACAAATATCAGTCGAAAATCAAGTTTAGCAAGAAAAAACACAAAAAATTTTGTTTAAATTACGGACTTTTAGGGTAGGGTATTTTTATTAACGATTTTAGGATTAAAAAAATTTTTAACGGGATGGGAGCTAAATACCTGAAAATTTACAGAAGAATTTAAAATAAATTGCTGAATTTCTTAATGTCGTTTTTAATAAGACCAGTTTTGTTTTTTAAGCTAAAATTTGTTTATGTATGCCAAATTAATTTTCGAACGCTTGGTACTCTCTGTGTAAAAATTATTTTTTTAAAAGTGAATAGAAGCAACAAAATAAAACAAAGGATACATCTATTAATAATTGCAGTATTGCCTTAGTATATTATTCTTATTAAGTAAAACCACAAATATGAAAACAATTACATAGTTAATGTAAAAAATTATTTATACTAATAGAATAGGCGGATGTTTCTAGGATAATACAAGATAACAGTTCAGAAACAAAAAATTTTAAACAATTGCTTTGTTTTAAAAAAGTAAAACGCAGTGTGATGAATGTAAAGATATATATTATATAACACTTTTTTTTTAAATTTTAATGTGATTTGTTTTATTAATGCTTCTATTCTGCAAATTTGATTGAATACTTAAATATTATTTTTAATTGCCTCAAATTTTTTTTTTACATGTTAAAACATAAAATTTTTAAAAATTTTTGTGTTAACTGTATCAAAAATTTTTTGCTTTATATCAAAACAAAAAAAAGTTTATATATTAAAGCTTAATTTTCCTAAAATTTTTAATTAAACGATTTATTTTTGTCCCCAAAAGATCTGCAGTTCAAACAAATTAGAAATATGCAATTTATTCAATGTTAACAATATGCTTTTACACAAATATATACTGTAAAATTAAAAAAAATATGCAAACAATAAAAAAACTATTATCCAATAAGATTGGGGTTTTTAATGATTTCTGGAAAAAAAAACTCCTGAGTGCGCATTTCACAGTTTTATTTATCCTCTAAAAAATTTTGGGAAGTCACTCTTTCTCGCTCTTAAAAATATTTTTCCCTAGTTTAAAAAAGGTCCAAAACATCGTCATATAGATTAATGTCTGTAATTTTTTTTTAAATTCTGAACGAAATTTTATTAATACAATTCAGCCTACGAATTTTTTGGAAATAGTTGAAAATACACGTTTTAAATACCAAATGACATTTATTATTTAATATTAATAAAAAAAAAATTTTTTTGTTGAACCAGGTTACATGTACTTTCATCGTATTTGACATAGTGATAGCGCCATAAACAAACAATATTTTTATCATTAGAGATAATAGCCAAGAGTCTGAAGTATGCCTTAATATAATATATCCGGATTTATCCACAGGATAATTCGGATATATCCACCACTGAGTTAACAAAATAAAACCACTTAAAGTTTAATTTTTGAGCAGAATATAGATTGTTGAGATTCAATAATCGACAAGTGCATGGATTGACTGAATCTCAAAACTTAAATTTAGGTTTAGATAGTTAAAGTTTTTGTAAAACAATTATTACAGTAAAGATTTTATTGTAGAAAAACACGTATTAATAAATTTATATTAAAAACACACTCCCAGACTTAAATATATATATTTTTTTGAAAACAGTGTGACGACCCAAAGTAGAAGCTATAATAACCAGGCGCTAAAAAATTTAGACAGCCGGCCGATACAGGAATTGAACCTGTAACCTCCAAAGTCGACTCTGGCGTGCTACCCATTACACCACAGGCCGGAAAATGAAAGAAAAGATAATCGCCTTTTACTAACGCTTGTACTTTGTATTTTCACGGAAGGGACACATACTCTCTAAACTGCCTTAATGGTTTTGAAACCAGTCACACGTTTAGTTATATTGCTATTATTGTAAGAAAACACATGAATTACTGAAAAATAGTTATTTCAGTAAACCAGTAATTGAGGCTTTAATGATTTGCATGACTTTCAAAGCAACCAGTCGAAAATTTTAGTGGCAACATCGTTCAAAACAGTAAACTATTATTTAAAACACGTATTTATGATCCCACTAAGCGATGTGATTTTCATTATTGTAATAGAGGTTCTTAGTGAACAACGGCGGTTCAAAAACTTATGTCAAGATTGAAAAAACCCTGTTGTCTGACAAATCTCAAAAACTGTTAATAAGTTTAATTGTAAATGAATTTTATATTTATTTCACTTGTGCTATTTTTAAAATAAAAAATTATATAAAATTTAAATCTTAAATGGCAAATGCTCAAAAGAAATTCGCGAAAATGGACTTGTGTATGCACGGACATTAACTTCCTTGTACGAAGCGGTATTTATTTTGCTTCTACTTGGGAGTTAGTGTTTTTGCAGCACTTTTTTGACTGGAAAACACAGTCATTGGTTCGCTTTGGATTTAATTAATTGATTTATGATCAATGAAATAATGTAAGAATTTTATTAATATTATAAATTAAACTTATTTTGAACTTTTTGGCGAACTTTAAAGATTGGACGTTTCTATATATGTGCGCGAAGTAAATTGTCAACATATTAGATATTGATATCCAAATTCTATAAAGAAACAACTAAAACCTTAGGCAGCTAAAATTCGCAGCTAAAATTAACCTTGCCGCAATTATTTAAGTTATCTTTTAATTCTTAACTACTTTTAAGTTTGAGCTGTTGTTTGAATTTAACATCTTAAAATATATATGAGGTAAAACCTTTGATGCGAAATTGTTAAAATGTTAGAGCTTTTTAATTTCATTAAAAAACCGTAAAATTTCAAGACGACATGCTTTTTTTGTTTTTTCGGTTTGTTTTATTTATGTTTTATGCGGCAAATATAATGTAATTTGTTTGTTTGTTGTTGTCAAAATAGTAACGGAAAACCATATGCTAATTAGGTTTTGTCAAAAAGTATGCTTCAAACGACCAAATAATAATAAAAGTAACCCATTCAACCCCCAGCTACTGGTTTTAATATCAGTAAGTATCAAACCTGCTAAAAACGACTAAAACTAATAAAAGTGAAAACCATTAAAAACTGAGGAAACCATTAAAAAACCATAAACCTTTGTTACTGGTTTGATATCAGTAAGTGACAAACCAGTAACTATAAACCTATTAAAACCCTTTTAATAATTTTTGATTAAAACGTGTCGATCGGCCTTTTTGTGTACCAGTTAGGAAAAAATAAGTAAAAGGCTAATTTCGAGACCATTAAGTGAGTTTAGAGAGTACGTACGCGATATGTGTCACAACAGCAAAAAACCCTTTTCTAAGTGACTAAATAAAACCTCTTGAATTTTTATATTTCTCATTTCAGAACACTTCAAAAAATTTCTCCATTACTTAGCAATGAAATTGTAAGATTTTGCCTGAATATTATACAGTTTTAAAATGTTATTTTTAAACATTACTACTCACAGTGTATATTTTCCTAATGTTTAAAATACACTATACCAGAAATAGGCTGATTCCTTTGAATTGAAATATCAACGACCCAACAAGAACAATAAGAATGTAAATTATCAAATTCCCACAGCTTATTGTCTTGTATTTTGAACAAACCCCACATTTTTGACAATCGCAAACGTTTTTAATTTATTTTATCCTGTCTTTATGTGGAGAACCTAGCGAGTAAATAAGGATTTTTAAATGCGGTGATTAAACCATTAACTAATAAATCTATTTTCTTTTATTTAAGTTTTAATAACAGGTTGTTATAATGCGTAAACAATTTCTCTTTTATGTTACCAGGAAAAAAAAGCAAGAAGTTATAAACCAAATATTTACTTTTTTATTTAAGAAAAAAGTAGGCAAAACAAAATCAGTCTTTTCCCTAAGGGGAATAAACGAGCGGAAAATAATTTAGGGCTTGTAGTAGAAAGTTATTTTAAATTCCGAGCACATTTTTAAGCTAATGAATTTGTGGCATATCAATAAACAGTTTGCATATAATTTAGGTCGGCAAAGATAATTGCTAAAGTATTTTAATATAAGTAAATTCAATTGTAATACAATGTGTAACTACTAAGTCGTGAATAATTTATCAAATTCTGTTAGTGGTCTTATTTCAAAAATTGATGACTAACATACATACATCACAGTTTTAGTGTTATACCAAAAAAAAAGCTTTTAAGACATTCTGTACCTAAGAAATTTCTCCCGTAAACACAAAAAGCTTAGACATAGAAGATATAACAAAAGTAAGGCATATTTTTTGCTTTTTTTATATCTTAATTGTAATTTTGCAAAGTAATTATCCATATATATTTTTTATCGAAAAAGTTTTGATTTTTACCTCTTTTTTGTAAAACGCTTTGAAAAAAGGAAGTTGTAGATTTTCTAATCTAATATTATTATTTTGACAAATACTGTTTAAACTTATAAACATGTGGAAAAACAAACTAAAAGTATACGCGTCTTTTTTAAACTGTAAACAAAAATCAGCAATATTTTTGTCAAAAAAAAAACAACAGCGATTTAACAAAAAAAAGGTTAATAAAATCCAATTCAAGCACTGAAAAAATTACCAACAAAATAAACATCAGTTACAACTTTGAAAAATTTTTAAATTCAGTAAAAACGCTTAACTTTTTATAGTATTTGAAAAAAACTGCTAAACACTGCCCAATTTATTGATTTAATGATTTTTACCCAATTTTCTTATATTTCCAGAAGTACAAATGATTTAAAAAAAAACAATTAAAATATAAAAGCTGGTGTTAAGGTTTTAAATGTTGTAATTTTTAGTTCTAATTATTATTATTGAGATGAAAACGAACATTTTATGATTTTTCAGTTAGGTGCGACCTGCAATTGGTCTTTCACCCAAAGTAACTAACTAAGTTTTAAATTAAATAAGGTTGGCATTTATATTTTCACGAAAATATGAGCTTTATTTTTAAAAAGATTTTTCTTACTTGTCTAAGTAATGTTTTCACGTTTAAAAGACCCATTTTTAAACAGTAAAATATATTTTAGTGAAAAGAAGCAACAAGGTTTTTGGGAAACAATTTATATGATTTTGACTTAAAATCATTGAAATTCAAGGGAAAAAATTTAATTTACCGCTTTTTTAATGCTTCTATTCTGGGAGTACGGTAGGGTGAACTTTGTACTTCAATACTTCAAGTAGGGCTTTTACAAGTTATATGTGCGAAAATTCTACCGTAATTCGACCTTAATTAAAAAACAATCACAAAATTTTAAAATTTCTAAATCGTCAAACGAAGAGAAAGGCGATGCACTTTGTATTTAAGTAAGACTAAAAATAAGTAAAACTACAGCTTAGATATAGTATGTCGGTTTTTCTTGATTAGTAAAAAGCTCTGCAAAACGCTGACACACAAATTTAAGAATTATTTCAAGGTTATTTCTATCTGCCATAACAGATTTTAATTTTTTTTTCTAAAAGATGGTGATATCAAAAATTAACTGAATGGCGGCTGCGCAAAAACACTCATATTTTATTCATAATAATAAAAAACGACAAAACGTTAGTCGGACAATTTTTTTACTTCGATGGTTTCAAAGCAAAAACTTTAAAAATCAATTGATCTTTACCTAAAAATTCAACTCAACTAAACTGAATAAAGAGTAAATTGATTTAAAGTTCAAAAAATTCCGTCCTCCTACATATTCGAGCTAAGTAGAAAGTAGGTTTGATTTTATTTCAAAAGCGGCAAATGTCTTATTCGATTTTAGTTCAAATAAGCATCAAGGTTAATATAGAACACAATTTTCCCACAAGCTGTATAGAATGACTGAAACAGGATGAAAAGCTTTTACGCTTGTTGTTTCCAGATTTCAAACTAAACTAGAACCAAGTTTCATAAAGATGAGCATAAGTTAGATTTGATAACCTTTAAATCTTCAAAACAAACAACCTAAAATAAAACACAAAATAACTTAGTACTAAAAACCAAACCTTTATTTCGCAATGTAGCAGACTATAGTTTATTGTTTTGGTAAAAATAGATAAATTTTGTTTTTTAAAAGTAATCTAAGGTATAAGTGTTATATTAGAAAAAACATTATAAAATCACTTTTCCAATTTTATAGGGTAACGACAGATTCGGCCACCTTATTGAAAGTTTTCGGCGATCAAGCCAAAAGGCAAAAATCAAACAAAGCATAGTATTCCAGTCCAAAAGAAATTCACACAAAAACAGGAAGAAACCAAAGGGCGAAAAAGGCGCGGCAACAGCCACGAGGGCAGACCCAACAAAGAAAAAAGCAAAGGCAAAACCCCCACCACAAAACACCCCAAACAAAGAAGCAAGACAAAAAACAAAACCAAAAAAACAAAAAAATAGCAAAGGCAGAGACGCAAAACAAAGCAAACGGAGCAAAACAAAAACGAAGCAAGAAAAAAACAGCAAAAAACGGCAGATCAAAAAAGGCCAAAAAAAGAATCGAAGCCGCAGAAACGCAGCAAAAAAAAACAAAACAGAAAAAACAAAGAGACCGAGGAAACAAGCCCAAGCAGAAACGCGGGAGCAAAAGAGGGAAAAAAAAAAAACAAAAAAAGAAAACAAAAAAAAACCACAAAACACAGCAAACCACCCCCAAAAAAAGCCAAACACACCCAAAAACACCACAAATACTGCAGGCACTTTATCGTTTCAATGATTCTTACGAGTTGTACCGATCATGTTTAAAGTTAATTTAAAATAATCGATTAAACACAAGCAGTTTATTAAATTGGGTTAATCATGAAATTTCGTGTTAAAATAAGTCTTTTATAGGCAAAATACTCGTAGCTGTAGGCGTGGTTTATTTTTCACCCACTACCGTATATTACATTCACGCAACGATTTAACGATGTAATAAACCATTTCAATCTTTTTCGGCCGTAGGTCCTCTCCCGCCAAAGAAAACGAGCGCGTACCATTTATACTCTAAGTATGTAAACGCATTTCCGATTTTACCCTTGGAAATAAAATTGGAACAGAGTCGAGACACGGTTTCTGCTGCCATTGGGTTGATTAGTCGATTTTGTGGACGAAAAATAATTCTGAGCTATTATTGGTCGTTACAGAAGGGCGAAAACTACAGCTACGACAATTTTACCTATAGATTCTTAATAACATTAAACTTAGGAACTGATTTAGAATTAATTAATATATACACATTAACGCTTTTAAGAAACGAATCACTTTTGAGATCATTAAATTACAATGCTAATCTTAATCCAAGTAAAGATATTTCTAACCTACAATACCATGTTTCGATCCATAACTGGAGGCGAGATAAGATGATATTTTTTTTGGAGACAGAGAATACCCGTACCGGGATTCAAACCCGGGCCTCCTTTCCTTGAGTTCCAGGCCTCTTCTTCTCAGTCCGGTGTGCTACAACTGCGCCATAAAAGCTGGTTGTGATTTACTTTACAGCGTCTCTTATAGCCACTAGTTTTGAGTCATCGGTTCAGGAAGGGACCTTCTCGGTCACACATGCCTTTGAGCCCCAGCCATTTAAAGCGGAGAGAGCGTCGAATCTCAGGAGTTAGAAACTTCGGGCAAAATCACTATTCTTATATTTCAAAATGAAATTTGGCAAACACATGAAATTTAAAGTTTAGGTCAGCGTTTTTTAAACGCGGCCTAAAAATTAAATCTTAAAAAATGCTTCTGAAAAAATTTTTAGTTAATAAATTACAGTAACTGCAAATATATTTTCCAATTAATCCCTTGTTATTAAAAGCCGCCATAACTTGTGTAAAACTAAATCAATTTTAAAGGAAAATAAGCATTTTATTTTTATTTTAACAATGCTGCTTTTAAAATATTTTAGTTTGTGCGTTACAATTGTTATTCTGTAATTTTATCACAGAAAAATTATTTATAGATGAACAACAATGACTTGCAATCTTTATTTTAACAATTTAACAATTTTTATATTAATTATTTTACAACAAATATGTCGTTTTAACGGCTAAATTTAACTAATTTTTAGGTAATTTGTAAAAAAAAGTTTTTATTGTTTTTCAAAAAAAAAACAACCAAATTTACCGCACAGTACTTTTATCCTGTCACGTATCCATACTCATTTGCAGGGTATATAATTCTTCCCCAACTATGAGGCGCAACATTTTTTTATAAAACTTATGCATCTTAGGTTGACCGTTTTAACAAAAAGGAGGATAAAAAACACGCATAAAGATTTAATAAAGAATAACAACGGCAATCATTCAAAGTACCTTAAGAAATAATTTGCATAAGCATGGTTGGCACGCGGCTGATTGGTCGTTTCCTATGGTGTTTAGTTCAGTAACAGTACGTTCAGAAGTTTTTGCGCGGTTTTCTAACAAAAAAATAAGGTGCTTCGACAGTTGCGAACGAACTTTTCAACTAAACCGTATGCGAATTATTCCTTACGTGACTTTGGTGGATTCAAATGTACAGAAAAGTTTCGTGGAAGATCTTGCATGTAAAAAAGGCGGAATAAAACAGACACCAAAAATTATTCAAAATTTATTACGAAAAACAACTTTTAAACAAAACATATGAAATGAAAAATTATAATACAAAAATAGAATGCACCATAGAATAAGCGGAATAATTACATACAAATATAATTTCACAAATAAAATGTACATCTTCTTTCTATTTGACTCCTACATTTTTATCGGTAAAGAGTAACGCTTTTAATAGTAAAATGTGGGAGACAATTTGAGACAAGATCTACGTGTTATTATTGGGGGGTATCATGTATTATTATTCAGTTTATTCTATGATGCATTAAATTTTTGTATTATTGTGTACACTTTTCATGTTTCTTGTTTACAAATTGTTTTTTGTAAAAAACTTTGGGGTATTTTTGGTGTCCAATTTAATTCCACTTACTATTGATTGACTAATATCAGTATGCAAAATTTTCTTCAAGACCTTTCTGTACATTTGAATTTCCGTCGTAATTTTTATATTGTTAACATAAAGAGTTTTGTTTAAATTTATCAAGTTTTTGTTTAGCTTTACAGTTTATGCATCTGAATCCGATAAATTATACAACAACAAAAAACAACTTTTTAGCTTTATGCAGAGATAATTTACGTTTTCAAGCAGAAGAGATGAAAAAATTTAATAGACTAGCTCACCTCCATAATTTACTTTGATTTATGTTTTAAAATTTAGTTTATTTGAATCCTGCTAAAAATCCAAAGTTAATTTTGGTTCAAGCAATCCTACCGGGAGTATTAAATTTATTTTCAATTTAAAATAACGTCAAAACCTATAGGCAAAGTGATTTTACTCCAATTGTCAAAAACTGTAAATAGAAAACACCATATCATAAATTCTCAATATTTAGTTATCTGCATACAAAAGTAGTCATTAATCACACGAAAATTAGCATACTCTAAAGTAAAATTGCAGTCTAGTGATGTTTTTAATTTTTATGCTATTTAAAACTACATAACTAAAAAGTTTGAATGCCATATTTTAGTTCAAATTTGTGTGAACTACAACTTTTAAAAATCTTACAAAGTTAAAACAAAGCTAAATACAAAGAACACATTGTATATTTATACCTAAATATCATTTTCGTTGCTCAATCTTTCAATATAACAAAAAAATTGAAAATGCGTACGTGACTTTTGACTCTAGTTATTTGTTGGCAACTAAATTACGTTCGCAATCGTGCGGCCGTTCGTTTTGGTCTGTCAATTTTGTGTATTATTGTTTTGAGGGGAGGTATTTTTAGGATTTCCGGATTACAAAGGGAGTTTCGGTGTTCTTTTAAAAATACTAAACACAACAAAATAAGTCAAAAATCCAAGTATCTTGCGTTTCAATTTATATGTTAAACAAAATGCGCATTAGAACTTATAAACTTGTAAATCATGGGTGCATCATCGATCAAAGTCACGTAAGAAATAATTTGCATAAGCATGGTTGGCGCGCAGCTGATTGGTCGTTCCGTATAATGTTTAGTTCAGTAATAGTACGTTCAGTAGTTTTTGCTCTATGTTCCAACAAAAAATTAAGGTGCTTCGACAGTTACGAACGCACTTTTCAACTAAACCGTATCCAAATTATTCTTTACGTGACTTTGATAGATTGAGACAAGCAAGTTTTTTTTCATTTTTTATTATAAAAACACCTCATTACTTTAAAAACTAAACTTTAGATGAAAGCTTGCAGATGCTTTCCATTGCAAAAGTAATGTTGAATTAGTTAAATATGGTTGAGGGACGACCGCAGGTTGTGCCGACTCTTGAAAATTGTACAAAACTTTCATTTTCACCTCTCGGCGAAATTTTAAAACTAATATAAAACCAACATCATGTAAAGCGTATTTAAAAAGCTTTTGTAATTAAATTTTTTAAGCTAAATACCAGTACTTTTTAAGATATAATAAATATTATTAAAATCCTAAAAAAATAAAATTCCTATTTTTTTACCGTTTTACGCGTTTTTTGTGCTTCTTTTTAATGTTTTTTGCAAAATTTAAGAAAACGTGCCTATCTTAAAAAAATATCTCAATAAAATAAGTTTTTAGTAAGCAAATAAAATTTACAATTGATGTTGTTAAACAAAATTACCTGGTTTTTGTTAAAAAAACAGCGGTTTTAAAATTTATATGACCAATAAAAACTATTTTGTTATGAAAATAATTATCAACAGATGTTGCATTATTTATCTAATTGTGCACACTTTTTCAGATTCTGCAAGCAAACAGTTAACCAATTTAATTTCAGAGAAATGTTGAAAAATATAGCAAAACTATTTTAAAATATGTAGGAAATCGATTTTGTTAAAATGTTTATTATCAAAAAGTAGAGATGTTTAAGCTAAAAACAATTTAAGTAATTTAGTTAAAGTAGTTGTGTGTGTGTGTTTATATATATATATATATATATATATATATATATATATATATATATATATATATATATATATATATATATACAAGTAAAATTGGAGTTATGATGGTTTTCGAATTCGGTGCAACTTGCGGTCATTCACCCATCATAACTAACTAAATTTACCCATAAGTGGGCAGCCCATAAGTCGGATTTTTTTAAGAGGGCGTAATCCCGACTCCCGTTATTCGGGGGGGGGGGAGGTGTTTCAAAATTTTTTTTGGTGTAAAACTCAAATACCCTATTGTTACCGTTGTACTCCTGGGACCCCCAGGATTTTAGGGAGGTGGCCGGGGCACCCCCGATTTCTTGTTTTGGGGGGGGGGAAGGGGCTGTTGGCACTAAGCGGAGTTTTTCGAGGGAGGAGGGGGGGGGGGGTGGGGATATAAACCCCCAACCCCCTGTTCACCTATGAATATACCTAATTTAAAGTAAGGTGTTTTCTTTAATCAAAAGAGCTGAGCTAATGGGCTTCCGATTTATCGAAAAAAAGATTTCTGCTTCATATTGGCTTAGTTTTTTGCGAGAATAAAAAGTCGCAACAAAGAACGATACAGTTCCAAAAATTTCACCAATTTTCCCCAAAACATGTACTCGGGGGTTTTTGGAAGTCCTTATGACGAATCCACCTCCATTTTTCAATTCGACCCCCGGGGGGCACTAGGAGGGTTATTCTGACTATATAACGGTTTTACCTCAAAACCAC
Organism: Microlaimidae sp. YZB2_3; assembly: GCA_030248175.1. Classification (NCBI taxonomy): domain Eukaryota; kingdom Metazoa; phylum Nematoda; class Chromadorea; order Desmodorida; family Microlaimidae; species Microlaimidae sp. YZB2_3. The sequence goes on from JASAMX010014958.1 coordinate 29,533, forward strand.
TTCAAAACACGTACTCGGTGTTGAATACAGTATTGAATAATGAACACTTTTTTTTAATTAAAAAGTTAAAAATTAAAAAAAAAATTTTTTTGAGGTTAAAAATATTGCCCAGGGGGACTCGAACCTAGAGCTCCAGAATTCCAAGTTCAACGCTCTAACCACACGGCTACTGCTCCGTCTGAGCTTCTTTCTTAAAAGCGCGTTTTAAACAAACGTTTCTAAATGTAGTTTCCCGAAGTCAAATCAAAAAAATATAAATGAAAGTTTAGTCATTTGATAGAAATTAGTTTGTTCCCAACTTTTAACACAGCAGTTGGACCATAATTCTGAGCCAGTTTTTAAGTTTTTAATGAAATCTTTACTATCATTCCTTTTTATTTTTTATTTCCAAAATTTTAGCAATAAAACGAAATTAAAAAACTTCAATAGTAGGGATTTCGCTGAAAATTTTTGTATGGGCATGTACATTTGGTGTATCTAACTTGAGTTAATTTTTTATTACGTAATATTAACTCTGGTTCTGTTAAATTGGGAAAAACTGTTTTGAAGAGTTTTTTCAACGAAGCATATCTCGGCTTGAAATAGAGGACCAAAAATGTTAAGGGTATCAAACTGACCGGAAAAAAATATTCTTTCTTTTAACATATAGTTTGCCTCGGTTCGTCACGTATGGCACGATTTATACACAAAAAACGACAGGGTATCCTATTTGTATCGTTCCACCTTAAGTCACTAATGAATTGTATTTCGTCACAAACGTGTAACGTGTTAAATTTAATAATAAAAGTTCTATGCGCTTTTAAACCGCGGACAAGACAATAAACGTAAAATGTTATCATAGATAACAATTTATCTTTATAAATATCATTTTATCTTCATAGATAACATTTTATTTTTATAAATATCATTTTATCTTCATAGATAACATTTTATTTTTATAAATATCATTTTATCTTCATAGATAACATTTTATCTTTATAAATATCATTTTATCTTCATAGATAACATTTTATTTTTATAAATATCATTTTATCTTCATAGATAACATTTTATCTTTATAAATATCATTTTATCTTCATAGATAACATTTTATTTTTATAAATATCATTTTATCTTCATAGATAACATTTTATTTTTATAAATATCATTTTATCTTCATAGATAACATTTTATTTTTATAAATATCGTTTTATCTTCATAGATAACATTTTATCATGTTATCATTGATCATAGATTAAATTTTGAAATATTAAATCCACACTACTCCAGTCATAACAGAAAAACTTCACCTACATTATACTCTAATAGTAATTTTAAACCTTTGAAAAAGTATATATTCACTGATAGTTTAGATGGAGCTAAACCAAGAACCAAATCAGAAAATTAGCTTAAATCCCAGTTGTTATAGCTTCTAACTCAAATGACGCAATCAAAATATGCATATGTATAAAAATAAGCTATTACAAATGCAATACTCAGCGCCTAAAAACATGACTTCCCGTAGGGAAAATATTTCATTAGTAGGTTATAAAAAAACCGCGTTAAATGTACACGTTTCCCAACTCTTATGTATTTTGAAGGTATTTTTGTGAATAAAATAGCAATAAACTTACTTACTTACTTCTTACTTGTTATATGTACATTAAATGAAATTAAAATTAAGATATTCTCATGTGACTCCTTTTATTGATAATAACTTCAGGTTTTTATTACATTAAAATTTTTTTTAAGTTTAGGTGTATTTAACATACATAATTTCTAACATAATTATTTATATATTTACATTTGAAAATGTTTTTTTTTATTTTTTCTGAGTTTGCATTCATTCATACGTTATTTTTGAGCTAAATTCGAGCTTTTTGTACGTTAAAAAATTGATTACACACATTTATGATCAAGTCACTTTAAATATATAGAAAACCTCATAAACCCAACATGTTTTGTGTAATATTATAAGATTTTGCGGAATTTAGATATAACAAGCCAATTAATGAAACCTATGACAATTGATTTTTGTAACAAATAATTTTTACATCAAAACGTAATAATCATTTATAAATAAAAAGGTAATTAAACAATTAAATTATAATTTCAATTGCTATATTTCAAAAAAAAATATTTGTATTTTTTACTTTATTTACGATTTTAAAAATATTTAAAATTTTAAATAATAAATTTAGAATTATTCATTTTATAAAATTATTTTTAAATTAAAAAAAAACTAAGAAAGTAACAAAAATCTATAGTCTTACGTGTATGCGCGGATACTTTACAAGAATGTTTTCAGTTAGCCGGTCTAAAATTTCAAGAAATCTCCATAGGTTGTTTTCAAAGAATCTCACCTGACGCGGCAATTTATGTGCATTATGAAATACCGAGTCGCATTAAATATCTTTATATTTTATGTCATAACTCGTTTTGTTTTACAAAATACGGAATTCCTATTAAAACGTTACAGAAAGCTTCCTTTAATAATTGTTATTTGACTTGTTTTATAACAGAAAGGTGGAGGTGCGTTTTAAAAAATCAGTCAGAGTAAGGCTTGTGTAATTGTCAGGCTGATTTGCTTTTGTTCTGCGCAAAGTTGTTTCAGTTGTCAGCTGCTTCGCGTTGTTTGCAGCCTTTCAATATTTCACGTTTTTTAAAACCGCAAATTTATAACGCCGACACAGTGATGAAACATGTAGTACCGCTGTAAGAAAATAAACCTCCCTTAATGCGAAAAATTTTCCTATATGGTTAAAAATTATGGGAAATCGACCCTACTTCTTTAAAGTGAATTTTTCTGCAAAAAAATTTTTATTTAGTTTTTGCTGAGCTAAAAGCAATATTTTTACGATAGTACAGCTGCTTTTTACTGCGTGCATAAACTATCATGAAAATTTTTAAACATTTTACACTTTTGGAATTGAGTATAGATTAAGCCATTATATTACAGTGAAAAATCATAATAAAATCAGCTATTATAAAATCAGTCATTATCAAAGCTGCGATCAAAAATTGAATAAAATAGTTGACGCGCAGGAGGTTAGATCAATTAATTTGTTTTCGTAATTTTATTTTTTCTAAATACCACTGAGAAACATTCGCCATATCATCCTTTTACCATTCAGGTACGTAAACTCCACCGTGGTTAACTTTACGTACTCTCTACGTAGTAATACATAGGTGGTAGGTAATACTTTATGCGCGGTTAAAAATTAAATAATTGCTACTATACATGTGCTTGTGTGCTACATGTGCAGCAGTAACTCTTACGTGTCGTCGTGGTGTGACCGGGGTCATACGCAAAGTTAACCGCGGTGAAGTTTACACACAACAATGAGCAGTGGAAGATATCACCATCGTAAGACGAAGGTTTCACTGTGGTAACCGGAACAGGTTAAAAAAGCGATCACGAGAACAGGTTAAAAATAGTAACAAAAAATTAAAATTATGTTTTAAAGTGTAAAGATAAGGTTTTTTTCACACTGGAGTGAGTGCTAATTTGCTAATGTTAACTATGATATGAGCACAAGAATTTACGCAAAATTGATAAAAACTTTCATGTTTTTAAAGCATTGAAACGCCTGAAGTACATTTAGGTAAATTTATTCATTAGTTTTTACAAGTTTTATTAACGCCAGAAGTCACGAATATTACATAAAACTAAAACGTAGTTTTGTTTTTTTTTTCTAAATTTTGTTTGATTTATTGCAATTTGTAAATGACATTTCATCACATTATAAAATGTAACTGAATTACCCAATGTGAAATGATTACTGTCATTTCAGTGTTGGTTTTAGTTATTTTAAAAAATTATTTTATTTTTTAAAAAAGGGGTATCGTCAAGAATACATGTATTAATTAATTTTCATGTATTCTTGGTATCGTAAATAATTAAGAACAATTTTCAGTTAGTATTAAAGGGACTTAAAAACAAAATTAAGAGTTGTGTCAAGTATGCATGGTTGTGTGAAGAACGTTTGTGTAATAACAAGATCTTAATTTCAAAAATATTTGATGTAAATTGAAATTTAACAAAAATTGCATTAATGGTATACTTTTTTTACATGTTTTTTTTAAATTTTTTTTATATTTTACTAAAAATCAACACCATTATTTTGGATAATTTTTGAAAAATTAATCCATAAATTTACAAAATATGCAAATAAAATAGATTAAAAAATAAAAAAAAACTTTAAGTTTCGACAATAGGAAAGATTAAAAAATCTTTGTAATGTGACCTCAAGCCTCGTAACCGGGATAAAACAAACTTTTATCTTTTTATAAAAAATCATACATTTCCACAAATTAAAAACTTTTGATTGCTATAGTTATAGTTTTGTTTTAAAAATTTAAAAAAAAAACAGAGGATTTATGATAAAACAACCAAAATTTTTTTATTGACGATTTATTTTTGTTCTGGGTGATTTTTATGTAATTAAAACATTTACAGCAAATATTTTATTTTGATTGATAAGGGTCACTTTGTCACCTTTCACGTTTTTGATACTGTAAAAAACTAAAGCCTGTCATTCAACTCAATTCTTAATTTTAAACGCTAGTTTATATTAATCATCTTCATTTCTAGAATTGGAAAAGCCCTAATTAATAAAACAGTAAATTATTCAAATATAAAATCTAAAAATTATTGGAACAGATAAAAAAATATGAATACTAAATCAACAAAACTTTTGGTTCAAAAGTAAAAATTTAGCACAACCGCAATGCTAATTTTTCAAAATTAAATACCAATATATGAAAAAGGAAAATTCAAAAAATAGCCGCAGCATTTTTTTCTGAGTAAAACACAGTAATTTGTGAACAATTTTAGCTTCTGTGACTTAAACAAATTGCTACTCAACATGCGCGAGAAAATTAAATTCACTGGAAAGAGTAAAAATAATCTGGTTGTTTTTTCTGAGAGGAAAGAATACACGCTACGTTTATATATAGACAAAAAACAGCTTTAAAAAATCGTAAAAAACGTATCGGGAAAGTATAATTTTATTCCGTTGACAAATTTATTTTATACAATGTACGGCGTGAATTTTATAAATTATACTGCGTTTTGTATATTTCTAAATAAATAAAACCCTATTTTTTTATTAAATTTAAAAAATGAAAACTGAAATGCCACCAAATTACAGTATGATTGCAAAACACTAAGACACCAAGAAACAAAAATAAACTGTGAGGTTTGAACCTTTTATGTCAATTTTATTACAAGAATTATTTAGTAAAAGTATTTTTTTAATTTTAATGCCAAAATAACATTAAAACACATTGCGAAAGCTAAACTCGGACATATTTCATCCAAAGCGTTCAAAAGACAAAAACCAAACATTAAATTTTGAGCAATCTAATATGTAGTGGTTTTTATGTTCTAAAGCTTTTTGTGTTTCTTTTCAAGTCGAAATGCCTAAAATGCAAAAAACCAATAAAATGCTTTTAAATAAACAAAATAAAAGTTTTTGGTATTGTCTTTTCGATACCATAGACAAAGTTAGCAAAAGATAACAAGTATGTATCGAAAAGGAACAGCGAAAAATGGACTTAATTAATAGAAGCATAATGCCACAGGAGCCAACTGAAGAGGCAGTATATATATCCTGGCTTCAGACTGATTTTTGTTGTTTATAAATTTAAGTAGAATTTTATACCAGTTAAAATTTTACTAAATCGAATAAGGGACAAATAATTAATAGTTGCTTTGCAGTTTTTACAATTTATTTTTAGGTTTTAAATATAAATTTATTTATTCGATTAATATTCATTCTACAAAATTTCTTTTACAAACAAATAAACTTAGCTACTTTTTAATTACTTATGTTTAACACCATAAACTGAAATGTTTTTGGATATATTTTTATTTTACAAAATTATTTTTGCATTTAAAGCAATGAATACGTGTTTAACTAATGCTAGGTTATTTTTAACAGTATTATATTATTTAGTTTTAACTTTACTAGTAAAATAAAGCTGCGAACGCGAAATCCATCAAAAGAACAATGCCGCAGCACAATATTATGCCATTTACCTCAACAATTCTTTCAAGCGAACGTAAAACATTCATAAATGTTTTTTCGGGCGCAAACAAACGTTCACTAAAATGATTATTTTAAAAAAATAAAAATCACAGAGTAATTTGATATAAATTTTTATAAAAGCAGTGAAACATCGAAAAAAAAACAGTTAACACTATTTGCGCTACTGTGTTACTGCTGTGCGTTTTATGTGCCAACACTTAGTTAATAAAGAAAAACCAGGGGTGTATTTATAAAATATTTTTATTTGTAAATTAGAAGCAAATTAAATGTTTCTAACCTTGATGACGGGGTGAATAAATGTATTGAATCAAATAAATTCAATTTGTTATGGAACCACAAATTATTTTTTTAGCAAAAAGGGTTTAATAAGATTACATACTGTAATTCAACAATTTTTTATCAAATTAATCAATTTGAAACAAAAATGCAATTTTTTAAAGACCAAAAATGATTAATTTTTGTTAACTTTGTACCATATAGTTACTTAACATCATTTGGAATCCATGGCTTTATCCTACAGTAGCAGTCACTATATCTATAAGTAAAATTATCGTAGCTGCGACTGTTGTCCTTCTGTATCGACCAATAATAGCTCAGAATAATTTTTAGTCCATAAAATCGCCTAATTAACGCAATGGCAGCAGAAACCGTGTCTCGGCACTGTTCTAACTTTTTTTCACGCGGTAAAGTTGTCATTGCGGTAGTGTTGTAAAAAGTATTGATTTTAGATTATTTTAAGTAAAAGTAAAAGTAATTTGAAAAATTTTAATTTAAGTAAAATAAGAGTAAAAGTAATTTGTGATTTTTTAATTTAAGTAAAGTAAAAGTAATGGTCAAAATTTTATTTAAGTAAAGTAAAAGTAAGACCTATTTTTTTAAGTAAAAATAAGAGTAAAAGTATAATAAAAGTAATTTTGAACCAGAGCAAAACACCGGTTTTTGGAGCTCCAGAGCTCCGCTTTAAAGTTTTTTTGCTAATTTTATGTATAAATTATCATTTTAATAAGTTTTTTGATCAAAATACATGGCTTTATCGTGTTAGCGGCTTAAGAAATTGCCTTCTGCCATTTACTTTACAACAAGCCCATAGGGAATCTACCTATTGAAATTACTTAAATTTTACTTAAATTATTTTAAGTATTTGCAGTGGAAAATCCAAGTAAGAGTAGAAGTAAAAGTATTGGAAATTTCAAAAGTCGAGTAAAAGTAAAAGTAAAACTCCGCCACTGTGTATACAGTGCCTGTCCCAAGCCAGGATAAAGGAGGAGGGTTACAGAGGAACTTGTGGCAGTTTCTCTGTAAATTTTTTCTACGCGGGATGCCTGCAGTCAGCATTATCTTCATCGATGATGTCGTCGTTAAACGGCTAGGAGAAAAGCGTGACGGAAGTCCCTGCACTACGATTGCTGACAAGTTTGTCGCAGTTCTGCCGCTCCTAATGAAGATCATGGATCCGAAGGATAATTGGAACAATTTCCTAGCAGCCAAAGGAACAGCGAAGAAAAGACTTAACGGAAGCAAAAACCTCTGCCACAAGAGCAAACAGAAGAAGAAGAAGTAAAAGTAATTGAAATTTCAAAAGTCGAGTAAAAGTAAAAGTAAAAGTAATCCAAAATCCTTTACTTTTATTACTTTAAGTAAAACTAAAACCAACTTTTTACAACACTACATTGCGGTTACATTTTTACAGTATAACCAACGGTCGGAAAAGATGGAAATGAATTACACCGTTAAATTGTTGCGTGAATTTTAATATACGGTAGTGGCCAAAAAATAAACCACGCCTACGTTTGCAGCTACGAATATTTTACCCATAACAGAATTTTTCAACCAAGAATATAACCTTACATATATTGTAGTACTTTTTGGCAAATATTTTAAATTTTTTCTGATATGTACTCTTGTATACCTGAAAAATTACGTGCAAAATTTGCACTGCTATAAACCCGAATGGTTATGTAGCAATATTTATCCCCTTTTTATCAAATATGTATAGGAATTATGATCAAATGTGCTTCAAGAAAAACAAATGTTTTGTTCTTCAAAAGATTGAAAGATTTGTACCTTTGTCGTTTAATATAAAAAGTATACCTTATATGACACTAAAGAATAAACATCTTCTAACGAGATGTAAGCACAAAATCAAAAATCACTCACTATCTGAGTAACAAAAATTATAGCTCTCGCAATAACCAGTAATTCCCGGATAGATTGTTGACTCTCGTTTCTAACCCCATTTTTTACACTACGAAAAATAAACTCATTTTTTTTATTTGTTAAAGCTGAAAAGCTTGCGTCTGCTAATTAATTTTAAAATTTACTTGGAAACAAGTTATAAAAAGTTTTATATCTGAAGTGAAACAAGACTATGGAATGGAACTTATTTCATACATTTTTATTATTCGTCAACTATTTCCGTTTACCCATACGTCACGAACGCCGTTAGTGACCCAATGGGGGCGGCGCTCCGCAACCGGTGGTATGGAAAGATAAGTAGTGATAAGGATAATTTTTTTGCGGTTGGAAAAGCGCCGTTTTTTTTCGACGTCGCACAAAAAAAGATTATTAAGCAAAGAAAGGATAATGGAAAATTGAAAACAAGAAGATCGACGAGAGGCCCCGAGAGCCGGGGGACCACAAAAGGGCCGCCTATTCAGGCGCCGCGTTAATTTATAGGAAAAACGTCAAAAAATTTCACACGTTCCTTAATGCATATTGATTGGCCGGGCGGAAAAGCTTGCGGATAAGTGCTTTGTGCATTCTTCAAAATATACTACAGATTTCCGACGCACATCCCCCGGTTCCCCCGCCCCGAGATAAAGTATTCAATTTCCAACCCACATCTCATTTTTGCACGGATGGAAAAAAGTTATATATACACCTTTTCGGTTATGGAAAACTTCAAGCGAGGCGAGTAAAAACCCGCACATCGATCATTATTTATTGAAGCGCCGCGTAGTTTTTCCATTAAAACTCTCAAGTTTTAGCGGTAGTTTAGCCGTTTTAACGCAACAATTATACACCATCCGAATAAATGAATTTTTTTAGATCACTGAAATTGCTTGTAATAAAACAAAAAAAAAACTTTTTTTAAAATTTAAAACATAATCTTTGTGATATGGAAATTGTGAAATTGGTAATTGTGAAAAATTGGAAATTCTTTTGTGAAATGGACTGTATGGAGAAATTAGTGCGTTTGGCCGGAAATCATCTTTCGTAAGCCGAACCTGTAGGTTGGGAGAGCGGATGTTATTTAGTGATAAAATCCTCCTCGGTACACTTGGAACTGATAAAGCGGGAAAGAGTAGAGTGGGCCCGAAATGGAGATTACGACGTCTGCCGTCGGAAGCCGTTTCTTCACGCTTTTTTTCCAAACAATTGGGGCGGGAAATGTAGTGAATCCCGTCTGGCTAAAAAGACATCAACCCAATCCATTTAAAAAATAATAGGAAACCTATTCTTAAAGCCGCGGGGCTTAGTTGCATTTATGCCAACTTATAGCGTCAAACTTAACGTAGACACTCGTTCAATTTGCAGACTATATAAAGCAATAAAATGCATTTTTAAAAGAAATAATGCTGAGCTAAACAGAAGAAAAAAATTCGACTAAAAAATATTCTAAGGAGTTAAACTATGAATAACAAAATTAAGTCATGTTTTTCCTGCCAAAAATTGAAAATTTCAAAAAATTGTTTTGTTTTTTTTTTTTGAAAACCAGAGAATTAACAACAAACTAAAACACCAATTTTTATTTTCGTTGGGTATCATTTTTAACTCTAATATGCGATTCGTTGTTTTTAAAGTCCTATATATATTTTGAATTATACACATCGTTTAGTAAACTCTTGTATACGTTGCATAAACAATAAACCGATTGCCACTAAAAAAATATAAAATAATAATATTAAAGATTTGTCCTGTAAATGAAGTTAGAAACTTACATCATCTTGCTTAAAAAAAATGTGGTGTAATAACTTTTTTGTGCTCGCGGTTATTTTTGGGATTTTAAGGATTAAAATTTCCAAAAATTATGTGATTTTTTGCGTATCAATTTTTTTTAAATTGGTGTAAAAATTTGGGGTTAAGTGAAATTTTTTGTTTTTATTTGGAAGTGCAGAATATCTTGGTGAGTTTGCAACGTATCGAGTGGGTTGTTCAAAAATCAACTCAAGTAGTAGGAACCTTCAATTAAAGTTATCTCTCATAGTTAATGGGCCCATTAACAAATGAGAGACGTACCTTAGCGGTTTTGACCATTGTTTTTGCAAGTTTTATTAGTTTTCTTTTTCCCCCAAAACAGCCCAATAGAATATCTTGGCCAAAATATAATAGGAACTTAAAACGAATATATAACGTTTTTATATCACGGTTTGCGGGTATTAATAGTTTAAAGAATAAACACTACTGCCTGATAATTATTGGAATTTTTTTTGTTAATGACTAATTACAACTGCTGAAAAGCAACAAATTTTGTCCATAAACAAAAAGAAATATAATAATAGCAAAGCGTCAAACAATAATTATATACAATAAGTTTCAGGAGAAAAATGCATAAAACGGTTAATATCAAAATGTAGACGCGGATAGAGTTATTTTATCTATTTTTTTTATTTTTATTTTTATCATATTAAATATGATATAGGTTATTTTATCGTTTTTTAAAAACAAAAAAATATTTTAAAAAGACAATTTATCTGTTGGTGTTAAGTTAAATTTCAAATTTGTCACCCGATATTTTGAACAACGCAACTTAATAATGTACCCTTTCGAGATTTTAACAAACACTAAGATAACCTGAGTTTTTCTTCTGGTTTTTATGGCCATCTTGAATTTGAATAGAAAATCATTTATAATAATTTTTCAATGATCAATATTAGCCGTTTTAAAAAAACAATATACCTATTTCTTCCTTTTTCTACACTGAAAACAGTTATTTATTCTTTTTTTGTAAAATTATTTAGTTTTTTACCGCTTAATTTTACACACTTAAATTTTCGACATAGTGATGGCGTCATTGCAGAACGTCTTTTTTTTGTTCTCTTCTTTTCAATGATTTACGTCTCACATGCGCACGACGTAGGTCACACCTAAAGCTAACCGTGGTCAGGTTTACATATGACATTGGTCATAGGAAAATACCACCACCGTGAGACGAAGGTTTCACCTTTGTCGTACGAAGGTCTCACGGTTGTATCGGTGGTAAAGGCCATTACGAGAACGGGTTAAGGAACGTAAAATTATAATATTTTTGGAAAGCTAAAACTGGCTAAATCTTTTTAGTTTGATTTCACAGTAAAATATTATTAATTACAAATCTGACCATTAAGAAGACTGCACTATGAATTTATTATGAATTTTGATTGATTGAATTTTTATTGTGCATGTCTAAACGTATATTAATACAATACACATAGACACTAACGTACAATTACAATATATAGTCATAAAAACATTAAAAACAAGCTATGTTAATAAAATGAAAAAAGTGATTGTACATGTTATCTTCAGAATTTAATTATTAGATTAGTACAGTAGGAAGCGTTTTAGAAAATATTTTAATTGATGGGCAGTTAATAAAATAATGGCTTAATGAATTCCAGATTTTACACACCCTGACTGCAAAAAATGTTTTCTTGCATTAATTTGTGGATTTTCAATACGAAGTTTTAAACCATTTGAGCGCGTTTTGAAACTTTATGTTATAGTAAATTTATAAAGGATTCTTATGTACATAAAATTCTAGAAGAGAATTTTGAATAATAAATTAATAAAAAGAAATGAAAAAAAAACATAAATAAAAAAACAAAATTTTTAAAGAAAAACAATTTTGAACATAAAACATATACAAAGAGTAAACTATGCAAAAATTGGATGCATCATAAAATAAAGTAAATAATAATTTATGAATTCATTACTAAAATATAAAAAGTACATCTACTCCCGATTTGATTTCTACATGCAAAATGTTATGTGTTAAAAATATAAAATGTAAAAGGTATTTAAAAATGAAATCTAGGAGTCAAAATGTAGGTTTATTAAACAATTTATGAATTATTATTTATTTTATTTTATGGTCATTTAATGTTTGTATTATAGTTTATTTTTTACATGTTTTTAATTCAAAGATTTTTTAGCAACAAATTTTTGGGTATTTTTTGTTGTTTGTTGTTATCTTATCTCTGTTTTTTAATACATTATGCAAAATCCTTTTCGAGACGTTTCTGGACATTTGAATTTCTGTTGTAATCTTTCACTCATCTGTTAAATTTTCAAAAACGTTTTAAGTTTGCTTTATATAACTAAAAAACACCAAAAATTTAAACAGTCAAACATTTAACCACAAAAATGTATAGCACATAAATAGCTAAAATTATTGGAAAAAAATTTTAACTTTTCGTTTTGCAATAACAATTACTCATTAGTTTACTAAAGAATGAGGGTACATTAAGTACCTTTATTAATACATTACTAAGTGTTAAAGACTATTGATAAAGCAAAGGGTAATATTTTAATAAAAATAAATTTAAAAAAAAGATAAAATGCACGAAAAACAGTTCACGGTAATTGAAAAATTATTTTATACATTTTTTTTATTTGTGAAATATAACAGATGGCATTCATAAATGGCAAACAATTAAGAAATCAGTGTAAAAATAGGGCGGAGCTTTAGAGCTTCTCACCTGGGGAGGTGTACCCTGAGACTCCAAAATCCTAAGCTCCAAGAAATTGACTATTTTAAACTAAAGCTCTAACCACTAAGCTACCCATACCACAGGAGTTCATTGTTAAAATCTGATATTGAAAAAAGTGTTATTGTATTAGCTTGTGTGTCTCTTTAGATGCATTTTTAACATAAATTTTTTGTTTAGAAACTAGCCAGACTTTCGAAAAAAATATTAAGTAATTTGTTGACAGCGTCCTAAAATAGCCACAATTTAAAATTCAGTATTCAGTGTTAGCAGTGTCCCTATGGCAGACATCAGTGGGATGGCGCGCCCTAATTAGAGCAGTTAATTTGCATGAGAAACTGTATACGCTGTTGCATATTTTTTATTTATACGTTAAATATTTTTGTGGCTGAATGCGAGATTTAAAAATTAATTTAAAAATATAACATAATATTTTCGTGGCTGGAATAGCACAGCGGTATTCGCATAAATTTGCGAACATATTCGCAAATTAAGCCAGAGGTTCTCGAGATCATTAACTCTAAATTTGAGGACATAACAAACTCAATAAACGTGGTTCATATTTCGTTTAAAATTTGCAAAAGAAAAAAAGCGAAAAGTTAATTTGAATATTGGAAATATTTATTTCTTTGATTTTAAAAAACCGTTAGATTTTTTTTAATTTTTAAAAGTGCTTATGCTTTTTTTAGGTTAAACAATAAGAAATAATGAAAAAACACTTTAAGTCGTCCAAAATGGCCACTTTGTCGTTTTTCCTTTTTCAACTTTCGATGAAGTAGGAGCCGGGGCTAGAATTATAATCATTTTTAGCGTAGCATAAACCAATAATAAAAGATTTACGGCTAAAACTTACATTTAATAACCACTTTCCTAAATATAACTTTCCACTTTTTTTTCGTTTAGGAATCTAACAAACTTCAATCAAATTAAAAAAAACCCGCTAGCTTAGTAGCAGTTATTGAATTAGGAGCTGAGTGAACGCATTTTCGCAAATTGTGATAGGAAAAAAGCTGGAACAAATGGAACATCAAAGCATAAAATTTTAATTTCAGTCCGAATTGTAAATTTCTTATGTCTAAAATTGTTTAATCGATAGACTTATGTCACGAAATTGCATCCTTAGCCTGTGTTACTTATTATTACGTTTATTATTATTATTACGTTGCGTAGGAGCAAATCATGTCTGTTTAATTAACTAAGGTAAAAAAAAACTTTATTTATAGTACTGTGAAGAATGTTCTACCGGGCTCAGCTCCTGATTACGTATCAGTTATTTAAAAAAATACCAATGGCCATTAAATTATTTTGGTCAAAGACGTTAACGGAATACATATCATCTGTCGAATAAAACACAAGCTAAATTTTATTAAAAAAATTTTTTTTAAATAATATATTTTGCCGGCTGAAATGAAATTTGTAATAACGTAAATACTGTATTTACCACGCACGACGTCACAATGTGATTCATCGATCGTGTCATGAATATCTTAAAAACAATGGGCAGGCAAGGCTTTTTAATGATTATTCAAAAGACATTCATGCCACGCTTGGCATGTCTACGTCATGCGTCTTTACGCCGAAGTTTCATGACTAATGTTTCATGTTGTTATAATAATGTTACTGATATGTCTGCGGCAAATTTTTGTTTATGTTATCAAATTCATCTTTTCCGGAGCTCCGATGCTCTGATTTCATGTTATTTTGGTTAAGCAGGAAAACAATATTAGAGAATGTCACATTATATACACATAACTATTATTCATTCAAAAAATTTTTAATGTCACAAAAAAGGCCACAAAAATATAAATAGTTTAAAGAACTTTTTGATAAGTTTTTTTAAAATATTTACAAAAAAACAAACTGTGTAAAAAGCATTTTTTCACACAAAATTTATTTAAACTATCGCATTTAGAAACTATAACAAAAAACTAAAACAAAAAATTTAAAAATTTTGAAAAACTAAAACAAAAAATAAAAAAAAATACACCTCGTAAAACGGACGCAAACGCGCACGTATTACAACGCGCAGCCATTCTGGGACCGGTCCACTAAACGCGTGCTGACTTGGTGCTATGTAAGCACGTTGTTTAAAACTCTTAATAATGTTTTAATTTTGGTGTTTTTCTCGGCAAAATTTTTAGAACCATTTTTAAATGGAATAAATTAATATTTAGACAATTTTATGCATATTTCTTTTAATAAAAGTTAATTAACCGTTAACCCATAGTTTGGGTTTTTTTAAGTCTTAAGGCTGGTTCATACTTATGACAAAACGTCCTTTTGACAAAGTCCAAAGGACTTTAAGACAAAGTCCAAAGGACAACGTCTTCATACTTTTTTATCCTTTGGACTTTTTCGTTTGGACTTTGTTTTTTGGACTTTGTCCTTTGGACGTTGTCCTTTGGACTTTGTTTTTTGGACTTTGTCCAAAGGACAAATTTCAAATAGCATTCATACTTCGCACAAAGGAAAAAGTCCAAAGGACGTTTTGGCTTGTCCAAAGGACTTTTGGCTTTTTTAAAATTGTCCTTTGGACTTTGTCCAAAGGACGTTTTGTCATAAGTATGAACCAGCCTTTAGGGGTTATTACCGTATGATTTAGAGGCGATGGAGCCTTGGAAACTTGAAGCTGGAACTTAGAGCCAAAAATAAGGAACTTCGAGCCGTAGGTGGGGAACTTGCAGCCTTAGGTTGGGCACTTGGAGCCAAAAATAAAAATCGCTAAAACGTTTATCTAAGCCTAAACGAAGCCTAAATCTAACCCCAAACCAATTTTTCTTTAATGCTCAAAGTTCCCATTACTCGTGGCTCCAAGTTCCAAAAATTTTCCATCGCTCTAAGTTCCCTGCTTGTGGCTCTAAAGACCCCGTACCGAAAAACGCGAGGGTTTTTTGTACGAGAAACGCAAAATTTGACAAATACGGCACCAATTTTAACGATCAAGGTTTTCAAATTAAAGTAGAAAATAGCCGCTTTTTTTGAGTGCATAATTTGTAACTTAAATCATTACACTCATTCAGCAATCTTTCACGTACAGAATTAGTTCCCATGGAACTCGTGGCTCCAAGTTCCCGAAAATTTTCCATGGCTCCAAGTTCCCTGTTTGTGGCTCTAAAGACTCCTTACCTACCTATTATAGTTCGGTTTTAAAACAAATATGCGTAACAATAATAAAATCTCCATATAGGCCATTTATACAAAGATTTCTATGGAGAGTCACGACGATTAATTCAATGTACACAAAAGTCTTGAGAAGATTTAAAAAAAATTTGCATATGATGTTGATTAATGAAAAAAACACGATCATAGTACACGAAAATAACGTAAACATAAAGTAATTTTAAAAAAACAGCTGGTTGTGCTTTTTTCCCTCTTTTTTTCGGTCTCATACGAATTATTTTCAATTCTTCTCGAGACCTTTGTGTACATTAAATTAACCGTCGTGATTCTTCATAAGATTTCACGGGAAAAAACCCAAAAATTAAAACATTATCACAAGTTTCAAACAATGTGTTTTAACACAGCACCTATTGAACACACCTTTTTTGGACCGACCCCTGGGTCCGAGGTGAACGCGTCATCGGTGAGCCCGAGATTGCCGAAAAGTTTAGTCGTTATTGGCGGCTATTTGTTGGACGAAGTCCACGAGTGCCGAAACACGGCTTTCTACTCCGGGGTAGTGGGGTCGGGCGCAGCCGTAGCCCCAGGACACGATCCCTTGCAGAACGTAGCGATTCGAATTGGTCGGGTCGCGACACATGACCGGGCCGCCGGAATCACCCTAAAACACAAATTATCTTAACCATTCTGTTGTTGTTGAATAACCTGAAACTTATCTTCCCTATGCAGATTATGCAAAAGGCAGGCGCTAAGACAAGCCAGGAGTGGCGAAATACTATTCACCCCCATGGTTGAGACTGTTCGTCCAACATTAATAACGATGTTGGCAACCTTGACCACTAGAGTGTTCATTGCATGTAGTGTTCACCCATTCCGAGGTCTTCGTCTAAAGGATTTTTTAGGTCGTCGCCTAATATTGATTTTACTAAACGTCGTACATGGGCAGCATAGGTATTCCTGCAAGGCCAGTGCTACAAACTCCACACACAATAGGGCTGTATTTGTTCACACCATTTCTGTCCGCACCAATACACCATTTCTGTCCGCACCTGCGTCAATAATTTGGAGGAGCATAAATTACAGTACTAATTATATCCGATAAAGTATAATAAAAGATGTTTTTTATTCAAACAAGTTATTCCTGGGATTGTTTTATTTCTTGGTCAACATAATGTAGCTGTATCATATATAATGTTTTTCACCGAAAAATTTCGTAAAATTTTAAACAAATAATGTCCCAACAGTCGCGTTTTTATTAATTTTATTACAATTCAAATGTTTTTTTTAACTCTTATAATCACTTTTTTATTATAAAAACTACAATAAATGGTTTAAATTGTATTTTGACACAAAACAATTTAAAAATATAGCTTGCATACACCAAAATAGTTTAATGTGACGACACAAAGCAAAAAACATTAAAAATGAAGACTTCAAAAATTTATACAACAAACACTCTCAATTTTAACAACCCTCAAATTGTGGGTAAAATTTGTGATTTGCGGCTATATATTTTGCTCTGTTGGTCAGTTGCCGCATTCATTAAAGTATCGAATTTTCCCCAGCACTTATTAGCTGAAAGTGAGTCTATAGTGTTTTAATTCTGTAGGGATTATTAACACTGAGCAACCGTGGTTCACTGAACAAAGTTTTTGACATCGTGAAACTTTTGAAAGATTTAACCGACATAATAATTTAATGTATAATTACGATTATTATATATGATGATAAATTATGATTAAAAAAATCAATACTTCGACCATACTGTTGGTCTTAAAAAGTCCAAACTAGAGTTTATTCCGATAGAGCTACAAATAATTTACAAACACTAAAAGTTCAAGTTTTAAAGAGTAAAGATTTTTAAAAGTAAAAATCATTTTTATTGGTTTTAACAGGATATTTATAAATTTTTGATTTATTTTGGGGTAATGATTTTTTTTTAAAAAACAAATAAGAACGCAGAATTTTGTTTAATTCCAACTTTTTACAAAATATACAAAAATTAACCAACTTTAGTCCTTGAAAAACTTGCATTTAGGTTTCAAATGTAATGTGATAAATAATTATTAAAATACAGGTTCTAATCTTTATTATTAATCCGCTTTAGTGAAAAATTTTGAATATTTTGCTTGTTAAATGGTCGATTCAATACTGCAAATATCGGGGTCAGCTAGATTTTTTTTGCCTATAGATTTTAATTTTAAACAGAATTAATTTTTCTAATATTAAAATTTAAAAATAAAAATGTTGAAGGCATAACTTACTTGACAGTCGTCCTCCCCACCTTGTTCAAATCCGGCACAGATCATAGTGTCGTCTATTTTCCCATCATAGTGAGTGCTGCTGTTGCACACTGCGTTTGGTACAATTGGCAGAACAGTTTGGAGGAGAATTTTGCTTGAGCTGCCACCTTTAATTATACGAGAAACAAATAAAAAGTGGATCCACAATACACGGAGCCATCATTTGGAAAAAGCAAAAAAATTTATTAATCGAAAACTTATGTTCTTGTGACTATAGAAACATGCATTTACTTAAAACTGAGCTTTGGTTAAGAAGATATAATGGGAAGTTCGACGAGGGGTCGTGACTCGTGAGAATAAACCGCGGTCGGTGTATTTATTTTTACCTTCACAACGTTTTTAAAATAATATCAAAAAGACGCCAATTAAATTCTCATGAAAAATTCTTTTGAATTTCATTTATTTTCGGATGAAGTGTCAGTACTTCTGAATATTTTTAAGTATTAAATTTCAAACTATTGAAAAATTGGGGTTTTTAACATTTTTGACTTTTATCTAAAAGTTCGTAGCCAATTTTACAAAAGCTAAAAGAACATGCTTTTGCGCAATTTTTTATATATTTAATGTCTAGTAAATTATTGCGTTAACAGCATTTTAGGCATAAGTCACAAACTGTTGAAAGACAATTAAAAGTTTCTGAATGTTCGGTTAATAAGAATTCGATTGACGTATAGTTTATTTTTTTCTAAAAACGTTATTGAAGTGAAAATAAAAATACTATTACTTTTGAAATTGACACCGTTATAGTTCCATAACTAAAAATTGGTTTTAACTAAAAAGGTGGTTTTATAGTGACAAATGTATAAATTTTTGATTTTATCTTCTACTGCAAATACTAGCGTGTACTGGGACTCACTCTTAATATTTTAAAGTGTAAATTTAATTAAAATTACAAGAAATACAATTTAAAAAATCATGCACACATACTTTTTTCTCTTTCACACACACGCACGCACGCACGTACACACGCACGCAGGCAGGCACGCACGAAGACACGCACGTACGCACGCACACACGTAAGAACGAACGAACGCATGCACGCACGCACGTACACACGCACACATGCACACACACACACATGCACACACACACACACACACACACACACACACACACACACACACACACACACACACACACACACACAAACACACACACACACACACACACAAACACACACACACCTAGATTTCACATTGGCTCCATTGCTCTGAAGGCCGACCAGAGACCCCACACACACACACACACACACACACACACACACACACACACACACACACACACACACACACACACACACACACACACACACACACACACACACACACACACACACACAAACACACACCACACACACTTTTGTTTAACGCGCTCCTACTGTTTAATAAAAAGCGGGGCTGTTTTTGATGTTATATCTTGTTGATAACATTAAAAAAACAAAAAATACCTTAAAATAAACAAATACAATATCTTTATTTAAAACAACTCACTTTCTGTTGTGGTGCCCCATCCAGCAGTGGGACAATTAGTTCCACCTGGAACAATGTAACCTTTCGGCGGTAAACAAATTGTGTTCGTGTGATTATTAAACGGGTAAGGTACGTCGCTGGCTAATCTCAAAAGGCATATATCGTGGCTAAAAATAAATAACAGTAGATAGTAGTTAGTACACATTTTACAATTTATAATGTCTAACATCTTTTGACAAACACAATAATATTAGTTTTATAAAAACACAATTTTTACACTTTAGATTTAATTTAAGACTACAAAAACGTGCCGCGCTAGTCCTTATTATAAATAATAAAATGATCGCTAGATTGCTAGTATCGTTAAATGTAACAAACAGTTAGATTACCTATGACTGTTTGGGTTGTACTGCGGATGGACAAAAATTTTTGAAACGCCCACGTCGAATTCGAACGGGTTATCCTCGGAGTTTTTATGGAAGGAACCAACCTTCACTTTAAACAACTCTGGGTTTCCTGAGTCCCTAAATATTTCATAAAAATGTACTAAATCAAACCAGAACTAACTGATAATCTTCGCAATAAAACATAAATAGCAGAAATGTCATCACGTGTTGATTGTTAAACGTATGTTCGTTTTCATTTGTGGCCTGAATATAAAACAATCCCTTAAAGGTGCGGTGAGGAGTCAAACTTTTTGTCTTCGATTTTGATAAATTTTGTGAAAACCTTACCTATAGCCTCCAATAGCCCACAAAAATTTTTTCAACAAAATATCTCCAGTGGTTTAGGAATTATGACCCCCAAAAATGGCGTTTTTCGACAATTCTGTACATGAAAGATTGCTCAATTGGTATAACGATTTACGTTACAAATTATGCATTGAAAAAAGCGGCTATTTTCTACTTTAATTTAATACCTTGATCGTTAAGATTGGTGCAGTATTTGTCGAGATATTGCGTTTTCCGTACAAAAAACCCGCGATTTTTTCGTTAAAAACACCAAACGACGGCAGTGATTTTATGAAGTTTGCCCAACTTTTTTCCCTTCACTTCGTGTTGTTAGCAAAAAAATCTAGGGTTTTTTGTACTAGAAGCGCAATATCTCGACAAATACTGCACTAATTTTAACGATCAGTGTAAAATCAGTGTCAAATCCAAGTAAAAAGTAGCCGCTTTGCTTGTGTATAATTTGTAACTTAAATCTTTATACCCATTGAAACATTTTTTACGTACAGAATTGTCGAAAAAAGCCATTTTTGGAAAGTCATAACTCCTGAACCACTGGAGATATTTTGTTGAAAATATTTTTGTGGTTTTCACAAAAAATTATCAAAATCGAAGCCAAAAAGTTTGACTCCACACCGCGCCTTTAAATTTTTTTTGGTGCACTTATTTCTAAAAAAAATTTAATGCAGGTGTGGTCGCAACACTCGTGATAATATGAAGAGTGTTTTTTGATTACCCATAAAAGCAATGGGCGGCTGTCACTACCCAGTGCGGGGAGATAAGAGATCCGGCGCAAAATTGAAAATCGGTGGCAGCTTTGTGGAGCGAAACTGTCCAAGGCCAAGAACCCGGTTTGGCTATCGTCCCGTTAACAATTCTCTGGCCTGGTATGTAGATATTCGGTGTTATCTTACTGGTTCCACAACTGGATTTCACTATAAATTGTCTTTTTAGTAAAACCTCAAGAACGTGAGATATACCGGAGGGTAAAATGGGATAGGCTTAGTATCGTTCAAAACTTTAATACCAATCATGGAAACTAAAAAAGAATTCTCTATCTATTGACCAAAGGATGGTACATACTTAGTCCAAATTGTCCGATGGACAAAGTTCATAGGACGAAGCGGACTATCCAAACAACGTTTTGGCTTGTCCAATGGACAATATTATTTCCTTTGGACAAGCAAAACTACCTTTGAACTTTGTCCTTTGGGCACTTTGGACAAAGTATGAACCAGCCTTTAGGTGATCCACTAATTTAATACTCATACTATTGCAAAAAAAAATTTAAAAACACACAGTTGTTAAAATATTATCGAAACTTGAAGCAAGAAAATAAACTTGGGTTAGATTTTAATATACAATTACAAATTACTAATTTTAACTACAATTTCTGAAATCATGGACCTAAAGCATAAGAAAATCGTGGGTCGCGCGGAATTGTGAAATTGTAATATCTAAACTTCCTATCATGAAATGAAGATGGTTTCAAAGTTTAATTTTTTTTTATTTTTCTCCTATTATTTAAATTTTAAATCACTATTTTTAAAATTTTTAGCGACTTCTTCTATTAAATTAAAGCATTAAAAAAGTTTTCTTTCTGTTTATCCCAAAAAATTTAGATATCAAAAATCTTGTTTACAAAAAAATAGCTTAAAATGCTTAAATCATAAAAAGCTTAAATGTCAAAAATTACAAAAAATATTTGAAATTATAAAAATATTGTCGTTAATGTTGTGTTTTTAAGTGGCAAAATACACAAAAGGATTCAACAAGAGAAATTTCTATGTTAACAAGAAAAAAAATTTATAGCAGGAGTTGAAGAGCAAAAGTAAACAGGATCTGTAACAGTAAAAACACAATTTAGCATAGTAAATGAAACCATAAATGAGCCAAAAGTACTTGGCTTATATACCTGACAAATACTTGAGGAATAAAACGTTGCCAACTTTATTTTATAATTAGAAGTTTCAAGAAGCTTTGTTTACGTCTTTTGTAAATGACTCAGCAACTTATGTATGCAAGTACATTTTTAAACATTACGGCACTGGGTCTCAAAAATATTAAAATCATTTAATTTCAAGTATTTGTGACGACCCATGAATTGGAGGCAAGATAAGATGACGATTTTTTGGAGACAGAGAAAAAATACCCATATATGGGTTCAAACAGGAGGCAAGATAAGATGACGATTTTTTGGAGACAGAGAAAAAATACCCATAGCAGGATTCAAACCCGGGTCTCCTTTCCTTGAATTCCAGGCCTGTTCATCTCGGTCTGGTGTGCTACCGCTGCACCATACGGGCTGAATTTTGATTTACTTTACAGCGCCTCTTATACTCGCCAGTAGTTGTGGGTCATCACTTCAGGAAGAGACGTTCGATGTCACACCTTCCCACCCAAGAAGAAGCTGCTCTCAGCAAGCTTCTAAACCCAACCATTCCAAGATTCAAACCGCTCACCTTAGCATCCCGCAGGTATGCTTTTCATCCAAGGTGCGGTATGGGTACCACTTGTGACGACCCATAACTGGAGGGGAGATAAGATGTCGATTTTTTGGAGACAGAGAAAAAATACCAATACTGGGATTTAAACCTGGGTCTCCTTTCCTTGAATTCCAGGCCTGTTCATCTCAGTCCGGTGTGCTACCACTGCTCCCTAGGGACTGGGTTTTGATTTATTTTACAGCGCCTCTTATACTCGCCAGTAGTTGTAAGTTATCACTTCAGGAAGGGACGTTTGACGTCACATATTGTTTTTTCAATTTCCATAACACCTCCCTGCCAGCCTGAAATTATCAAACAAAAGGCGACCAGTTTAATTACAGCATGTCATTGACTTTTCCTTCTGATTTCTTTTGGATCGTGGAGGATTGTGATGACCATATTCATCACCTGTTGGATTTGGATTTCGTTCTTTAGCAGGTTCTGGTTTATTTTCTGACTCGCTAGGTTCTGGAGTTAATGTTCTTTTTGAATCAGGCTTGAGAACAGGGGTTTCTCCAGGATCTTCACCTTCATGAACCCCACAGCGAGGTCATAATTGTTTAAAATGTCTGCACCATGTGGGACAACGAGGACATACTTTAACATTGACTCTTCTTGATCCAAAAACTTTTGTAACAATGGCTAGTACCCAACGTGGATCCTTGTCCCGTTTTGGGCCGCAGTATAAGGCATAACAAGGCGTTCCCACAGAATATGACCACATTTTAGCAATTTGGGCTGAAGACATGTCCTTATCTGTCATTTTGTGGCTAGCTAGGCTTGCTTTCCTTGAGGTATACGAGGAGGTGATGGAAGCAGAACATCAATTTTGCAGCAAATTTGACGGCCATTGAGTAATTCCACTTGGTGAAAAACCACTTGGTAAAGGTGTACGACGCTATTGTTGCAAGAATTCCTGAAGCGCTGCTTTTGGAGCCAATATTGAATTTTTCAGAGCTTGCTTAAAAGATTGAAACAGACGTTCTGCTGCTCCATTTGTTGCTGGATGATATGGCGCTCCAGTTATGTGTATAATTCCACATTACCTGCATCACTGCTGAAACTCCTCAGACATAAAGTTTGTAGCATTTTCTGAGACAATTGTATGTGGATATCCAAAATGGGAAAAATTTTCTTCCAAGAAGTTAGTAGTGGCTTTGGTTGAAGTTGAACTCGTTGGATGAATGTAGGGATAATTGGAATAAGCATCATTCATAACCAGCCAATTGCTCTTTATGAAGACGGCTCCATGGTTTCTCTGGCAGCATCCAAGGGTGAGCTGCAGGTTTTACCAGTTTGTTTTGGTGTTCTGCACAAGAAATGCATTAACGACAAGCTTCCATAATATCAGCATCCATGCCAGGTCAGTAGACTGCAGTAAGAGCAAGTTGCTTCATTCAAAATATCCCAAATGAAACAAATCCAAGATTTGGCGGTATAGTGAAAATAGGATAAAATAACTACTTATGATCCATAAAATAAACATCAATTCGCAATACTTAAGTAATTGGTTATCTTCTTAAAGTTTTTCACAGAGTAACCCTCACTGACAGGCATATTTTTATCAGTGTCAGTATCAAAATTTTTATTTTTATCAGAAACCATGTCATTTGACCATCCTATCTTTCTCTCCGTTTGCTGTTACGGCACATATTCTTGCTTCAAATAAGTCCTTTTTCGCTGTCCTTTGGCCATCCTTCTCTTGTGTAACGCATGACTCTGGACAGGACCTTATCTCTAGAAGTTTTCTTAGCCAACACACCAGGGCCCGTAGGCTTTAGCTGTAATCCAATTGTTTTAATTAAAAAAACAACATCCACATCTACTCCATCCTGCTCCCTGTCAAAAGAGACGTCTGACCCAATTCGAAGGCGGATTAAAACATCATCATTTCCATGAAGTGATGTCTTTCGATATTTAATGGAGTACTCATACTGGTTTAGGAGCAAGGCCCATCTGGCCAGTCTGTTAGCAGCTAATGCAAGTATACCTTTATGTGGTCCAAGCAAAGCAAGAAAAGGTCTATGATCTGTAACCAGAATAAATCTTCAGCCATACAGAATTTGGTGAAACTTTTGCAAAGCATATAAATAATGGCTAAGGCTTCTTTTTGTATTTGGCTGTATCGGCGCTGGGTATCATTTAATGTTTTTGATTCATTAGCAAGCGGGCGTTCGTTTCCATCAGGATGTCCGTAAAACAATACTGCACCAATTCCAACTTCTGATGCATTGCAGTCAATCCCAATTTCCAGAGATGGGTCAAAATATGAAAGTAGGTCTTCGCTAGACAGAAGTTCCATTTATCTTCTCAAAATCGACTTGTTGTTTTGATTCCCAGCGCTCCTGTATTCCTTTTCTTGTAAGAACATGTAAAGGTTTGGTAACTGTAGATGGATTTGGCAAGAATTTTGCATAAAATTGCGCTGAATCCAAGAATAATCGCAGACTGGCAACATTAGTTGGAGGAGAAATTTTGATAACTGCTTCAACTTTTGATCCTTTTGCTATCCCTTGACGTGAAAGGATATACCTCAAATACTCCACTGATGGCTGTGCAAAAGTGCATTTCTCCAAGCGGCATTTTAACCCTTTTTGCTGTAAGCGTTGTAGTAGTCTTCTAAGGTTTTCAAGGTGCTCTTGTGGGTTTCGTCCACTCACAAGTATGTATTCCAAATAGACTCCCACTCTTGAAAGATCGGAAGTGAGTTCTTTGGAGGAGATTGCTAGGATACGAGGTTTGCAAGAAACTTCTAAGTTGTGGCTGGTTGGTTTGTCAAAAAGATCTGAGCTCGCTTTTTAGCTGGGATGGAGTTTGCGCCAGTAAAAGTTTAAAATCTAGCCCAATAATCAGTCCACAGTTCAGAAGTAGAGTCAAATCCAGGGAAATTTGGTATAGCAGCAGCGGTTGGAAAGGCCCCAGCTGTTTGCTATGCCAGAAGCGCCCCTTAGCAAAGAATGCTTCCAGAAGTTGTCTGCTAATCCATTGGGGTTGCATGTCTGCATTGGGGATTGGTTTGGCACTTATATATACAGGTACGTTATTAAACACTACAGCACTCGATTTTTAAAAAAAATATCAAAATCACTTAATTTCAAGTATCGTTTTCTGAATTTTCAGAACAGTTAATTATAGTTTCAAAATAGTTAGAAATTAATTTATTTTATGGGAATTTTCGTTTCGCAGCAAGATCGCAAATCCAAAATTTTGTTATGATAGGTAGGCCCCTCAATAAGAGGAAAAAATATGTACGTGACTAGAAATTAAAACAAATTATATAAATTTTTAAGCTCAGTTAATAAGAACTTAGATCCAAAAATAAAAAAATGGGTTGGACTAGAATTTCAAACCAAATTATACAAACTTTGAGCCTAATTTAATAACAACTTTTATCAAAAAAAGAAAATTGACTTTGTTTTAAATTTTGGTGACATACGGCTTGAAATCTCGAATTTCTGCGTTATATTTCAAAAAAATAACACAAAAAATAAAAAAACTGTTAAAATTTTTTGTCAGATTTATAATGTGTAATTTTTATGAACTTTGGTTGGTTATAATTTGTTTGAAATATTTTTTAATTCGTTGGGATCAAAATTTTTTTAGGAACAGGGATATATAATTGCATACCTATGTGTTAATAACAGTATGTATTAAATATCTACAAAAGTATACCAAATTGTTTCTGTTTCTTTAATTTTAAAATTGTTATCAATGTTTTTTTGTCTATAACAAAGTCATGGTTTTTTTATACAAATTCAAATGATTTTGCCAAAATTTGTTTGCCATAATAAAGCAACTTAGTGAAATAGCTTTTGTGTTTTTGATTTAGAGTTTTCATTAAATAATATTATTTTTATTTTAATATTAAAGGTTATTTCGCATTTAAAAAATAACCAAAAATTGAAACTGTTTAGCAATGTTTTACAGAATAGATTTAGCAGAATTTAGGTTCAGCATGTGCGAAATTCCACAACAATGGATTATAATGCACTGTGTGTCAAACTCCATACTCGATAGAGCGTATAAAATAAATTTTCCACAAAAGGTTATGTTTCTGGTTATTGTCTTGCTCTGGATCACAAGTATTATCAAGAAATAGTTTTACCGTACTCGCACACCAGAGTTGATTTTTGTAATAAATTATCTGGACAGTCCTGAACTCCGTCGCATCTTTTGGATATGGGATATAGATTTCACTGTTTTGCATTTGAATGTTCCGTCGGGACAACTAACTAAAAATTATTTTGTTTATGGAAACATTCTTTTTTTTGAAATACATGACAATTGGGTAAGTTGGAGTTTTTTGTTTAGGATTTTATTTAGCATAATGGGTGGAACAATGTGTAAACATTTACTATTCGTGAATTTTACCTAATAAATAGTTTTCATACCGTGCTTTATTTGTATGAGCATAGGTGTCGTGACAGCCGATTGAAAGTTCAGTATGATGTTCAGTTTAGTAATAGTACGTTAAGATATTATTGGCGCAGTTTTCCAGCTAAAATCTTACGGGAGTTCAACAGTTAACTCTTTACGTCCGTTTTTCGTGTCACAAGGTCTACTTCGCCGGAGACTTAAAGGGAATGAACTTTTTGTCTTTGATTTTGATACTTTTTTCGTGAAAACCGATCCCTGTCCCCAATAAGCCACAAAAATTTTTTCAACAAAATATCTCCAGTGGTTTAGAAGTTATGAACCCCAAAAATGGCGGTTTTCGACAAATCTGTACGTGAAAATTGCTCAATGGGTATAACGATTTAAGTTAAAAATTATGCACTTAAAGAAAGCAGCTACTTTCTATATGAATTTGATACCTTGTTTGTACAATAAACCCTAATTTTTTGACAAAAAAACCAAACGATGGCAGTGAATTGATGAAGTTTGCCCAACATTTTTGTCGTCATGTCGTATTTTTAAGCGAAAAAATCGAGGGCTTTTTGTACAAGAAAAAAAATGTATCTACAAATACTACGCTAATTTTAACAATCGAGGTATCAAATTAAAAAGTATAAAGTAGCCGTTTTCTTTGAGTGTATGTTAATAACTCCTGAACCACTGGAGATAATCTTTGAAAAAAATTTGGGAGGTTATTGAGGGCAATGGTAAGGTTTTCACAAAAAATTACAAAAATTTTTAAGCTTTATTAGAGTTTTATATGCAAAATTTAGCGTTTTCGCAAAAGAAAAGCGCCTTCAGTCAATGTAAAAATTTAATCCGAAATAAATTTCCATGAAGCTATAATTCCGAAACTGCGTATAACAGCGCCTGCCGATTGGAATGCCTCGTGTAGAAACAACTGGAAAAATCAACATTTTTTCCACAATAACAAAGGTGGATAATCTAATAAAGGTATGTCATACCGCTCTGTAGCCGCCCGCACCAGAAAATCCAATTCGGGCCGCACGTCTGGCCTTAAGCTGCAAGGATTCGGCCAGTAGCCGTATGTCCGGCCAGAAGCCGCACGTCCGGCCAGAATTGGATTTTATGATGCACGCTGCTACAGACCGCTGTGACATACCTTTTTTAGATTATCCACCTTTGACAATAACTTATGAATTTTTATGGCGGCTTTTATAAGGAAAAATATTTTTGTGGACTTCACTGGATTAGTTACACTATTTAACACTTATTTTAATTCTTGCTGTCGTATTAGTAAAAGCGCAAACGAACAAGGCGGAATCGGAATCAATCCAACAGCGAACGCTAAATCCGGGGCTGGAGTTTCGGTAAAGAGCCCGCTGTGGAACCTGGCATAGATGCTTTGTGTGGTGAAGAGAATGATTTTTGCCGGTCAGATTGCCGCTAAAGCCCTAAAATTATATGTTTGATGTTAAAATTAAGGAAATCCGAAGATTTTAATAATTGTAAGGAAATTGTTCGCGAAACCATAAAAGGAAAATAGAATACAACATAAAATGCACGGCGTGGTTGGATCTAGGGAGCTAAAGTCGAGGAAAAAATTCACAATATTAACAAATTTTACATTGTTGCTTTATAGTTTAAATTTAAGGCTAAAGTTTAACTCTCTCCTTTTCCTTTCAGTATAAATTCACAATATTAGAGCATATGACATTATCGCTGTTTTAAATTTCGAGTTTAAGGTAAAGTTTCGAGACTTTAAGCGATTAAGGATCAATAAAGATAAGGGAGCTTAGAACTTGTAGCCAAAACTAAAGAAGTTTTAGCTGTAAAAGCGGAACTTGGAGCCGCAGGTTGGAAACTTGGAGCCAAAAATAAAAAGTTCGAAAACGTTCGCCTAAGCCTAAGAAATGACCTCCCTTCAAGTCGTAACCAATTTCTTCTTAAAGGTTCCAAGCTCCTATTGTTCCCGTGGCTCTTAGTTTCGGCCAATTTCCTGGGGTTGTAGAGCTTCCCTGCCTGCGGTTCTTAAACGGCCCCGTATCCTCGAAGCTTAGATTTTTGCGATAGTAGTCATGTATCAATGATTAAACAGATGAGGTTTTAAGCTCGTGAATTGTAATGATCCGGTAAAAAATAAAACGGATAGGACAACAATATTAATCTGAACTCAAATGTGAGTCAATTTTTATACCGCAGTGGTTAATTTAGTTTTGCCGTTGAAGAGAAACAACACAGATAATTGCAAGAATTTATTATCGATTGCATAGCAATGTTTTATAAATTTATCAAGCTAATTGAAATTAGTGTGAGACAAATTAATACAAAATATGCACGTCAACATCAAGGTAATACGCAACAAAACTTCTTGAGCCCAAAAACTTAAAAATAATTTTATTTTATTGAAAAAAAAACTCAGTTTATGTTATCGCGGGTGCAGTATAGTTCAGATAATATAATCTACTGTAACCAGTTTTTTTTGCTTTAATTTTTTTGCTTTCCTTTATTTATTTTGACTAAAAATGTGATAAAACCAAAAATATTTTTAAAAACATAAGATACTAAAACGTCTACACAGTTACAGACCGCAAATTATGACCGCAAACCTATGAATGAATATGTTATTACGTTACGCTCCATGCATTTTACGTCACCGGCAATTAAATAATTATTTGTATAAAAAATTATAATATTCTAGCAAAAGACGAAACAAAGTTTTGAAAAAAAGCTTTATATTAAATGGAATAGCACAAAGCTACAATAAGTCTAAAAACTTAATGCCAGAAAAGACTGAAACAAGTCCTCTTTAAAACAAGCAAATTATAAATAATTTTTTTTAAACTTGCAGAAAAATACCCACGGCGTGGATAAATTTTTGCATGCGTTAAAAAGCTATTAATACGACGGTGTTAATTGAGTCACACGGTCAAACGGTACAAAGATATTATTATATTATTAACGTCCATTTGAAACCAAATATCCAGATCTAAGTCTGAAAAACCTTAAAAAATTTGATTTAATATAAGGCGACTTTTACTTTAACAATTACTTTGTCATTTAATTTGTTTTATTTATAATAGATAGAAAACATTAAAAAAATAGCTTTATATTAAATCTAAATTTTTCAAGATTATCAGACTTAGACCTGGGTATTTGGTTTTAAATAGACATTAATAATATTAATATTATTTTTGTACCGTTGTGATGGCGTTCTGAAAAATTTTTAAGTTTTTAATATCAGAAAAGTGTGAGGAATTGTATGGTTATCAAAAATTTATATAGTTTTTATAGCAGAAGGAGGTCTGTACAATTTTTTTTCAGCATACGCCATCACCAACGGTTGACCGCGCAGTGGCTTAAACCAATTCATATAAGTAAAAGAGCGCTCCGGGCTCTTCCTGATTTTAATTAAGTATGCGTATGGTAAAATTTTTTTACTTCTAAAGATAATCCACTTGAGGGGGTCACTTCAAAGTCATAACCGCTCTCCGTTACAGAAGAAAGTGGAATTTAATAAGGATTGAGCATTTTTGCGAATATAAAGAGATTTGTCAAAGTCCAGTTACAGTTGGCGTTGTCCAAATAAGGATTAGGCCAGTTCGGAGAATAAAGCGACACTTGACTTCCGGGGGAAGTTAAATCTAAATGGAAATTTCTTGTAGGTCAATCTTTAAATGAAAAAAAATATATGTATGAAATGAAATAGAGAAGCTTAACTCCATACAAACGTATAATACTAAAATTTATGGTACATTACTTTGCTTGTGATTGTACACCTGCGTATTATTTTTTGTCGTATTGTATTTGTGCGGTCATGTTACAAAACCTGAGTAAAAAATAAAATCTTAATCTGTCTGATTTAGGGTCGATGGAGCCTTGGGAACTTTGAGCTGAAATTTGGAGCCAAAATAGGGAACTTGGTTGGAGCTGTAAGTAGGGACTTGGAGCCGAAAGAAAAATCGCTAGAACGTTTACCTAAGCCTAAACGAAGTCTAAATCTGACCCCAAACAGATTTTTTCTTAAATATAAATATTCCGATAAAGGCTTTGTGTCCCTATTGCCCGTGGTTCAAGTCTAAAAATTTCCGTTGACTCCTAATTCCCTGCATGTGGCTCTAAAGACCCCGTACCACATGTCTCATGAATTTATGGTTGAGCGCGTACTACATTAAGCTTCAGTGTTTCAACGGAAAAAAATGGTGTTTAAAATAACACTTTTAAAATTGTGGATGAATTAAAAAGGAATAAAGACACACCGCCAGCAAAAATTATTTTTTGGTGTAATTTTTCATGGAATTCCGTAAGATCCACTATACCAATGCAGAAATTAAATTATTAATACAAAATACTTTTACTAATAATACATATAATAAATATTGAAAGGGTGTCTTTCCTAATTAGAACCAGTAAGTTTTAAACAAAAAAATACCAACTAATTTCATTTCAAATTAACCGTTATGTATTCTTGCATTATGCGAATTTTAATAAATAAATACTATTTATTGAAGAACATGGTTAACTTTTTGCTTTTAAGCTTATGGATTTTTTCCCTCAAACCAAAGTAATTCAACTATGGATATATCTTACTGTAGTCGTACCCGCTATCTGGAGTTGATATGGTGCCCCATCGTTGGAATGTAAGCCGAAGTCACAGCGAGTCGAAACCCCATTCGCACGATTTGATTGTCGCTTTGAAAATTCAAAAGTATGCAAGTGTCTTAGCGTCGGAAATTGCGCTTTACCGTTTGACTGTAATATCTAAAAAAAATATTTCAATTGTGCGTACTCATTTATTCGGTTTGTTAAATAAATTGACTTGAAAAAATCACTGAAACATAAATAAATAACGTTTGAGTTAATATTATTAAAAAATCGGTATCCTAGCACTCTAACAAACAAACGCGCGGGATAGGTAAAGGCTGGTTCATTCGTCCCGGTAGTTCAAAATACAATTTAGGAAAAAGTAAAATTGTCCTTTGGACAAACCAAAACGTCATTTCAACAGTGAAAAACGTCTTTTAGACAGTCCAAAGGACAAGATATAGAAATCAGCTTTAAAAAGACCATCTGTACATTTTGATTGTTTGGATAAAACGGCCTTCTCACTTATTTTTTGGCTCAAATTTACCTAGATTTAAAAGTTAAGTGTATAGCCATCTTTTCTTATTCTCAACCTTCATGTAAATAATTAATATTATTTGAGTATACCATTTTTCAAGCTAGTGTTTAATAATAGTTATATGTAACAAATTTTTGAATTTGTACAAAACCGGTTTAATCTAACATTTTGTTACGCTGACTTTTTATTAAAATGCTGGTTATATTCGTTAAAATATTACAAAACAGTTAAATAAAGAAAATTTAAAAATGTCAAGTTTAAAAACATGATATTTAATTTTTAAAACTAACTCCACATACATTATTTTAAATTTTTGTTTGAGGATTTATTACGTACAAGGTAAAATACTCTTGAATTTTTACCTAATATTTTGACTATGATCTGTACGGCTTTATTAAAAACAAACTGCTGAACTTAAAATTGAAATATTATTTGTTTTTAATTTATTTTTAAACTAAACTAAAGGCAACTTAATGATTCAATGAATGATTTAGATTTTAATGATTTGCAATATTGAATCGACTATTAACAAACTAATTTAAAATTGTGAACGAAAACGGCTTAATATTAAAGATTAAATACCTTATTTTAACAATAATATATCAAAACACTCAGTTTGGTACAAAAATAAAAAAATTTTAAAGAGTTGAAGTTGACTAATTTTGTATTTTTGGTGAAAAGTTAGGAACCTAAAAATTTTGCCAATTCAAACCAAGTTAAAAAAAACGGAATAGTTTAATTGGTCTTCTGGTGTTTATACACATTTGCGAGGTCGGCCAGATATAATTCAAACTTGTTTTTGAAATGACGTCTCTATTCGCTTCTTCGTCAAAATTTAAGACAATTTTTGTACCTTAAACGATAAATAAAACAAAGCACGTATATATTATGTATAAAAATTTTTTTAAGCTCAAAAATATTTTCTTCAAAATAAAATTGCATACACAGTTCTCTTGCCATTTGAGTGAAGCACAAAAAAGTCGAAGTTGCAATCTCGAAACTGCACCCTTTCCACGTCAAAAAAGTTGGATATCAAGCTAAGAGTGGCGCCTGGCGCTGTATTCACGGACCAAGTGCAGTTTAAATTGTTTTATAAGGGCCTGTGCAGACCCAGGGCTTTCGATAAGCTTAATAGAATCGCCTAAATTTATTATACGTTACTTTTTTGTCTGAATATTGTTATTTATGCCTTAAAGGTGCTGTGCGGAGTCAAACTTTTTGTCTTCGATTTGAATGGTTTTATGTGAAAATCTTACCCCTGTCCTCAATTGCCCACAAAAAATTTTTTCATCAAAATATTTCCTGTGGTTCATGAGATAATGACCCCCCAAAAATGGCGTTTTTTCGATAATACTGTACTTAAAAGATTGTTCAATGGGTATAAAATTTCAAGTTACAGCATAAATTTTTATACCCATTGAGCAATCTTTCAAGTACAGAATTCAGAATTATCGAAAAAACGTCATTTATTTTTTTTTGGGGGGGGGGGTGTCTCCTGAACCACGGCAGATATTTTGCTGAAAAAAATTTTGGGGTCTACTGAAAGCAGGGGTAAGGTTTCACTAAAAATCATCAAAATCGATGAAAAAAGTTTGACTACGTACCGCACCACCAAGGCCAAGTTTATTCAAAAAAGTATTTATGGGCGTCAAAATTCATTGAAAAAAAGTAACGTATGATAAAATTTAGGCGATTCTGTCACTATCCAAAGCCCTGGGTATCCGCCAGGCCCTTATCAAAACAATTTAAACTGCACTTGGTCCGTGAATACAGCGCCAGGCGCCACTCTTAGCTTGATATCCAACTTTTTTGACGTGGAAGGGTACAGTAGCAATTGCAACTTCGACTTTTTATCTGTTCTACTCTCAAATGGCCAGAGAAATATGTATAAATTGTATTTTGAACTATTTTTGAGCTTAAAAAAATTTTTATACATAATATATACGTGCTTTGTTTTATTTATCGTTTAAGGTACAAAAATTGTCTTAAATTTTGACAAAAACAAATCGAGCGTAATTAAAAACAAGTTTGAATTATATTTGGCTGACCTCGCAAATGTGTATAAACACCAGAAGACCAATTAAAATTTTACGTTTTTTTTAACTCATTTAA
The DNA here is from genome assembly GCA_030248175.1 of Microlaimidae sp. YZB2_3. Taxonomy (NCBI): domain Eukaryota; kingdom Metazoa; phylum Nematoda; class Chromadorea; order Desmodorida; family Microlaimidae; species Microlaimidae sp. YZB2_3. The sequence continues at coordinate 63,950 of JASAMX010014958.1, forward strand.
ACGCAGAATTTTTTAATTCCTAACTTTTCACCAAAAATACAAAATTAGTCAACTTCAACTCTTAAAATTTTTTTATTTTTGTACCAAACTGAGTGTTTTGATATATTATTGTTAAAATAAGGTATTTAATCTTTAATATTAAGCCGTTTTCGTTCACAATTTTAAATTAGTTTGTTAATAGTCGATTCAATATTGCAAATCATTGAAATCTTAAATCATTAATTGAAGTTTAAGTTGCCTTTAGTTTAGTTTAAAAATAAATTAAAAACAAATAATATTTCAATTTTAAGTTCAGCAGTTTGTTTTTAATAAAGCCCGTACGGACTATAGTCAAAATATTAGGTAAAAATTAGAGTATTTTACCTTGTACGTAATAAATCCTCAAACAAAGTTTTAAAATAATGTATGTGGAGTTAGTTTTAAAAAATAAATACATGTTTTTAAACTTGACATTTTAAATTTTCTTTTTATTTAACTGCTTTATCTAATATTTTAACGAATATAACCAGCATTTTAATAAAAAGTCAGCGTAACAAAATGTTAGATTAAACCAGTTTCTTACAAACAAAAAATTGTTACATATAACTATTATTAAACACTAGCTTGAAAAATGGTATCCCAAATAATATTAATTATTTACATGAAGGTTGGGAATAAGAAAAGATGGCTATACACTTAACTTTTAAGTCTAGGTCAATTTCGACCAAAAATAAGTGAGAAGGCCGTTTTATCCAAACAATCAAAATGTACAGATGGTCTTTTTAAAGCTGATTCATATCTTGTCCTTTGGACTGTCTAAAAGACGTTTTTCACTGTTGAAATGACGTTTTGGTTTGTCCAAAGGACAATTTTACTTTTTCCTAAATTGTCTTTTGAACTCTTGGGACGAATGAACCAGCCTTTACCTATCCCGCGCGTTTGTTTGTTAGAGTGCTAGGATACCGATTTTTTAATAATATTAACTCAAACGTTATTTATTTATGTTTTCGTGATTTTTTTAAAACAATTTTCTTAACAAACCGAATAAATGATCACAATAAAATAATTTTTTTAGATATTGCGGTCAAACGGGTCCGAGCAATTCCAACGCTGGACGCTCGCTACTTTTGAATTTTCAAAGCGACAATCAAATCGTGCGAATGGGGTTTCAACTAGCTGTGACTTCGGCTTACATTCCAACAATACCGCCGCCTATCAACTCCAACTGCGGGTCCCACTACAGTAAGATATATCCATCATAAATACTTTGGTTTCAAGGAAAAAAATACATAAGCTTAAAACAAAAACTTAACCATGTACTTCAATAAATAATATTTATTTATTAAAATTCGCATAATGCAAGAATACATGAGGCATAAATTGAAATGAAATTAGTAGGTATTTTTTTGTTTAAAACTTATGGGTCTAATTAGGAAAAGACACCCTTTCAATATTTATTATATGTATTATTAGTAAAAGTATTTTGTATTAATAATTTAATTTCTGCATTGGTATAGTGGATCTTGACGGAATTCCATGAAAAATTACACCAAAAAATAATTTCTGCTGGCGGTGTGTCTTTATTCCTTTTTAATTCATCCACAATTTTAAAAGTGTTATTTTAAACACGATTTTTTTCCGTTGAAACATGAGCTTAATGTAGTACGCGCTCAACCATAAATTCATGAGACATGTGGTACGGGGTCTTTAGAGCCACATGCAGGGAATTAGGAGTCAACGGAAATTTTTGGGAACTTGGAACCACGGGCAATAGGGACACAAAGCCTTTATCGGAATATTTATATTTTAAGAAAAAATCTGTTTGGGGTCAGATTTAGACTTCGTTTAGGCTTAGGTAAACGTTCTAGCGATTTTTCTTTCGGCTCCAAGTTCCCTACTTACAGCTCCAACCAAGTTCCCTATTTTTGGCTCCAAATTTCAGCTCAAAGTTCCCAAGGCTCCATCGACCCTAAATCAGACAGATTAAGATTTTATTTTTTACTCAGGTTTTGTAACATGACCGCACAAATACAATACGACAAAAAATAATACGCAGGTGTACAATCACAAGCAAAGTAATGTACCATAAATTTTAGTATTATACGTTTGTATGGAGTTAAGCTTCTCTATTTCATTTCATACATATATTTTTTTTCATTTAAAGATTGACCTACAAGAAATTTCCATTTAGATTTAACTTCCCCCGGAAGTCAAGTGTCGCTTTATTCTCCGAACTGGCCTAATCCTTATTTGGACAACGCCAACTGTAACTGGACTTTGACAAATCTCTTATATTCGCAAAACTACTCAATCCTTATTAATTTCACTTTCTTCGTAACGGAGAGCGGTTATGACTTTCTCGAAGTGACCCCCTCAAGTGGATTATCTTTAGAAGTAAAAAAATTTTACCATACGCATACTTAATTAAAATCAGGGAAGAGCCCGGAGCGCTCTTTTCCTTATATTAAATGGGTTAAGCCACTGCGCGGTTAACCGTTGTTTATGGCGTATGCTGAAAAAACAAATTCGTAAATAGCTCCTTCGGCAATGAAAAACTATATAAATTTTTTATAATCATACAATTCCTCGTATTTTTTTGAAATTAATAATAATTTTTTTAAAGCTTTTAGAAAAACACCAGCTGCGTGGATAAATTTTTGCATGCTGTTATTAATACGACAGTGTTAATTGAGTCACGCGCCACCGCAACGGTACAAAGATAATATTAATATAATTTAAGTCTATTTAAAACCAAATATTCAGATCTAAGTCTGAAAAATCTTTAAAATTTTAGATTTAACATAAGACGACTTTTTTAATGTTTTCTATCTATTATATATAAAACAAATTAAATGGCAAAGTAATTGTTAAAGTAAAAGTCGCCTTATATTAAATTTAAATTTTTTAAGGATTTTCAGACTTAGATCTGGATATTTGGTTTTAAATAGACGTTAATAATATTAATATTATCTTTGTACCGTTGCGGTGGCGTGTGACTCAATTAACACCGTCGTATTAATAACTTTTTAACGCATGCAAAAATTTATCCACGCCGTGGATGTTTTCTGAAAGTTTAAAAAATTTATTATTAATTTGCTTGTTTTAAAGAGACTTGTTTCAGTCTTTTCCAGCTTTAAGTTTTTAGACTTTTATTGTAGCTTTAGCTTTCCATTTAATATAAGGCTTTTTTTCAAAAGTTTGTTTCGTCTTTTGCTAGAATATTATAATTTTTTATACAAAATAATTATTTAATTGCCGGTGACGTAAAATGCATGGAGCGTAACGTAATAACATATTCATTCATAGGTTTGCGGTCATAATTTGCGGTCTGTAACTGTGTAGACGTTTTAGTATCTTATGTTTTTAAAAAATATTTTTGGTTTTATCACATTTTTAGTCAAAATAAATAAAGGAAAAGCAAAAAAATTAAAGCAAAAAAAACTGGTTACAGTAGATTATATTATCTGAACTATACTGCACCCGCGATAACATAAACTGAGTTTTTTTTTCAAAATAAAATTATTTTTTAAATTTTTTTCTGGGCTCAGGAAGTTTTGTTGCGTATTACCTTGATGTGGACGTGCATATTTTGTATTAATTTGTCTCACACTAATTTCAATTAGCTTGATAAATTTATAAAACATTGCTATGCAATCGATAATAAATTCTTGAATTATCTGTGTTGTTTCTCTTCAACGGCAAAACTAAATTAACCACTGCGGTATAAAAATAGACTCACGTTGAGTTGAGAATAATATTGTTGTCCTATCCGTTTTATTTTTACCGGGTAGTTTACAATTCACGAGCTTAAAACCTAGTCTGTTTAATCATTGATACATGACTACTATAGCGAAAATCTAAGCTTTAAGGATACGGGGCCGTTAGAGCCGCAAGCAGGGAACTTAGAGCCCCAGGAAATTTTCGGGAACTTAGAGCCACAAACAATAGGAGCTTGGAACCTTTAAGAAGAAATTGGTTTGGGCTTAAATTTAGGCTTTGCTTAGGCTTAGGCAAACGTTTTAGAAATTTTTATTTTTTGGCTCCAAGTTTCCAACCTGCGGCTCCAAGTTCCGCACTTACGGCTCCAAGTTCTCTAGTTTTGGCTCCAGCTCTAAGTTCCCTTGACTCTATTGATCCTAAATCGCTTAAAGTATTCGAAACTTTACCTTAAACTCGAAATTTAAAACAGCAATAATGTCATATGCTCTAATATTGTGAATTTATACTGAAAGGAAAAGGAGGAGACTAAACTTTAGCCTTAAACTTAAACTATAAAAGCAACAATGTAAAACTTGTTAATATTGTGAATTTTTTCTGGGCTTTAAGCTCCCTCGGATCCAACCACGCCGTGCATTTATGTATTCTATTTTTTTCCTTTTATGGTTTCGCGAACAATTTCCTTACAATTATTAAATTTTTCGGATTTCTTAATTTTAACATCAAACATATAATTTTAGGGCTTTAGCGGCAATCTGACCGGCAAAAATCACTCTTTCACCACACAAAGCATCTATGCCAGGTTCCACAGCGACTATTCCGAAACTAGGGCCGGATTCCACATCACTGTTGGACTGATTCCGACGCCTTGTACGTTTGCGCTTTACTAATACGACAGCAAGAATTAAAATAAGTGTTAAATAGTGTAACTAATCCAGTGAATTCCGCGAAAATATTTTTCCTTATAAAAGCCGCCATAAAAATTCATTAGTTATTGTCAAAGGTGGATAATCTAATAAAGGTATGTCACAGCGGTCTGTAGCAGCGTGCATCATAAAATCCAATTCTGGCCGGACGTGCGGCTTCTGGCCGGACATACGGCTACTGGCCGGACGTGCGGCTTCTGGCCAGACGTGCGGCCCGAATTGGATTTTATGATGCACGCTGCTACAGAGCGCTATGACATACCTTTATTAGATTATCCACCTTTGTTATTGTGGAAAAAATGTTTAAACTTGCAGTTGTCTCACACGAGGCATTCCAATCGGCAGGCGCTGTTATACGCAGTTTAGGAATTATAACTTCATGGAAATTTATGGATTAAATTTTTACATTGACTGAAGGCGCTTTTCTTTTGCGAAAACGCTAAATTTTGCATACAAAACTCTAATAAAGCTTAAAAATTTTTGTAATTTTTTGTGAAAACCTTACCCTTGCCCTCAATAACCTCCAAATTTTTTTCAAAAAAATATCTCCAGTGGTTCAGGAGTTATTAACATACACTCAAAGAAAACGGCTACTTTATACTTTAATTTGATACCTCGATTGTTAAAATTAGCGTAGTATTTGTTGAGATATTACGTTTCTTGTACAAAAAACCCTCGATTTTTTCGCTAAAAATACGACATGACGACAAAAATGTTGGGCAAACTTCATCAATTCACTGCCATCGTTTGGTTTTTTTGTCAGAAAATTCAGGGTTTATTGTACAAACAAGGTATCAAATTCATATAGAAAGTAGCTGCTTTCTTTAAGTGCATAATTTTTAACTTAAATCGTTATACCCATTGACAGACCTGTGCACGGTCTGAAAATGCCCCCCCCCCCGTTTTATTGGAGGATTTGCCCCCCCCCCGTTTTATTGCCCCCCCCCCCCCCCCGCCAAAAAAATGAAAAAGTACCCAAAAATTATGACGACATTTTTTGACCTATGATGACGCCATCATCTCGAATTTTTTGCAGTTTTTATCCTATTTCAATGTAATTTCAGCCATTTTAGACTTTTTTTACCTTATTTCCGCTTTTTTTGTCCCTTTTTTCCCTTTTCCCTTCTTTTTTTCTCTTTTTTCCCCTTTTTTTCTCTTTTTTTTTCTTTCCCTCCTGCTTGCCCCCCCCCGTTTTATTGCCCCCCCCCGTTTCTAAAAAGTTGCCCCCCCCCCCGGGCCCCCCCCCCGTTTTGGAATCTCGCCCCCCCCCCGTTTTAACCCCCGGGGGGGGGCAGTGCTCAGGTCTGCCCATTGAGCAATTTTCACGTACAGATTTGTCGAAAACCGCCATTTTTGGGGTTCATAACTTCTAAACCACTGGAGATATTTTGTTGAAAAAATTTTTGTGGCTTATTGGGGACAGGGATAAGATTTTCACAAAAAAATTATCAAAATCAAAGACAAAAAGTTTGACTCCCTTTAAGTCTACGGCGAAGTAGACCTTTGACGCGAAAACGAACGTAAAGAGTTAACTGTTGAACTCCCGTAAGATTTTAGCTGGAAAACTGCGCAAATAATATCTTAACGTACTATACTAAACTGAACATCATACTGAACTTTCAATCAGCTGCACGACACCTATGCTCATACAAATAAAAGACACGGTATAAAAACTATTTATTAGGTAAAATTCACGAATAGTAAATGTTTACACATTGTTCCACCCATTATGCTAAATAAAATCCTAAACAAAAAACTCCAACTTACCCAATTGTCATGTATTTCAAAAAAAAAGAATGTTTCCATAAACAAAATAATTTTTAGTTAGTTGTCCCGACGGAACATTCAAATGCAAAACAGTGAAATCTTGTATCCCCATATCCAAAAGATGCGACGGAGTTCAGGACTGTCCAGATAATTCTGACGAAAATCAACTCTGGTGTACAAGTACGGTAGAACTATTTCTTGATAATACTTGTGATCCAGAGCAAGACAATAACCAAGACAACATAACCTTTTGTGAAAATTTATTTTATACGCTCTATCGAGTATGGAGTTTGACACACAGTGCATTATAATCCATAGTGGCTTGTGTGGAATTTCGCACATGCTGAACCTAAATTCTGCTAAATCTATTCCGGGAAAACATTGCTAAACAGTTTCAATTTTTGGTTATTTTTTAAATGCGAAATAACCTTTAATATTAAAATAAAAATAATATTATTTAATGAAAACTCTAAATCAAAAACACAAAAGCTATTTCACTAAGTTGCTTTATTATGGCAAACAAATTTTGGCAAAATCATTTGAATTTGTATAAAAAAACCATGACTTTGTTATAGACAAAGAAAACATTGATAACAATTTTAAAATTAAAGAAACAGAAACAATTTGGTATACTTTTGTAGATATTTAATACATACTGTTATTAACACATAGGTATGCAATTATATATCCCTGTTCCTAAAAAAATTTTGATCCCAACGAATTAAAAAATATTTCAAACAAATTATAACCAACCAAAGTTCATAAAAATTACACATTATAAATCTGACAAAAAATTTTAACAGTTTTTTTATTTTTTGTGTTATTTTTTTGAAATATAACGCAGAAATTCGAGATTTCAAGCCGTATGTCACCAAAATTTAAAACAAAGTCAATTTTCTTTTTTTGACTCAAAGTTGTTATTAATTAGGCTCAAAGTTTGTATAATTTGGTTTGAAATTCTAGTCCAACCCATTTTTTTATTTTTGGATCTAAGTTCTTATTAACTGAGCTTAAAAATTTATATAATTTGTTTTAATTTCTAGTCACGTACATATTTTTTCCTCTTATTGAGGGGCCTACCTATCATAACAAAATTTTGGATTTGTGATCTTGCCGCGAAATCAAATTTTTTCATAAAATAAATTAATTTCTAACGAATTTTCCCAAAAACTATAATTAACTGTTCTGAAAATTCAGAAAACGATACTTGAAATTAAGTGATTTTGATATTTTTGAGACCCAGTGCTGTAATGTTTCAAAATGTACCTGTATATGTAAGTGCCAAACCAATCCCCAATGCAGACATGCAACCCCAATGGATTAGCAGACAACTTCTGGAAGCATTCTTTGCTAAGGGGCGCTTCTGGCATAGCAAACAGCTGGGGCCTTTCCAACCGCTGCTGCTATACCAAATTTCCCTGGATTTGACTCTACTTCTGAACTGTGGACTGATTATTGGGCTAGATTTTAAACTTTTACTGGTGCAAACTCCATCCCAGCTAAAAAGCGAGCTCAGGTCTTTTTGACAAACCAACCAGCCACATAGAAGTTTCTTGCAAACCTCGTATCCTAGCAATCTCCTCCAAAGAACTCACTTCCGATCTTTCAAGAGTAGGAGTCTATTTGGATTACATACTTGTGAGTGGACGAAACCCACAAGAGCACCTTGAAAACCTTAGAAGACTACTACAACGCTTACAGCAAAAAGGGTTAAAATGCCGCTTGGAGAAATGCACTTTTGCACAGCCATCAGTGGAGTATTTGAGGTATATCCTTTCACGTCAAGGGATAGCAAAAGGATCAAAAGTTGAAGCAGTTATCAAAATTTCTCCTCCAACTTATGTTGCCAGTCTGCGATTATTCTTTGATTCAGCGCAATTTTATGCAAAATTCTTGCCAAATCCATCTACAGTTACCAAACCTTTACATGTTCTTACAAGAAAAGGAATACAGGGGCGCTGGGAATCAAAACAACAAGTCGATTTTGAGAAGATAAATGGAACTTCTGTCTAGCGAAGACCTACTTTCATATTTTGACCCATCTCTGGAAATTGGGATTGACTGCAATGCATCAGAAGTTGGAATTGGTGCAGTATTGTTTTACGGACATCCTGATGGAAACGAACGCCCGCTTGCTAATGAATCAAAAACATTAAATGATACCCAGCGCCGATACAGCCAAATACAAAAAGAAGCCTTAGCCATTATTTATATGCTTTGCAAAAGTTTCACCAAATTCTGTATGGCTGAAGATTTATTCTGGTTACAGATCATAGATCTTTTCTTGCTTTGCTTGGACCACATAAAGGTATACTTGCATTAGCTGCTAACAGAATGGCCAGATGGGCCTTGTTTTTAAACCAGTATCAGTACTGTCTCCATTAAATACCAAAAACATCACTTCATGGAAATGCTGATGCTTTAAACCGCCTAGCAATTGGGTCAGACGTCTCTTTTGACAAGGAGGAGGATGGTGTAGATGTGGATGTTGTTTGTTTAATCAAAACAATTGGATTACAGCTAAAGCCTACTGACCCTGGTGTGTTGGCTAAGAAAACTTCTAGAGATAAGGTCCTGTCCAGAGTCATGCGTTACACAAGAGAAGGATGGCCAAAGGATAGCGAAAAAGGACTTATTTGAAGCAAGAATATGTGCCGTAACAGCAAAACGGAGAGAAAAATAGGATGGTCAAATGACATGGTTTCTGATAAAAATAAAAATTTTGATAGTTACACTTATAAAAATATGCCTGCCAGTGAGGGTTACTCTGTGAAAAACTCTAAAAGATAGACCCAATTACTTAAAAGTATTGCGAATTGATGTTTATTTTATGGATCATAAGTATGTATTTAATCTATTTTCACTATACCGCGAAATCTTGGATTTTTCTCATTTGGGACATTTTGGAATGTAAAAAATGAAACAACTTTCTTCAACTGCAGTCTACTAGCCAGGCATGGATGCTGATATTATGGAAGCTTGTCGTCAATGCATTTCTTGTGCAGAACACCAAAACAAACTGGTAAAACCTGCAGCTCACCCTTGGATGCTGCCAGAGAAACCATGGAGCCGTCTTCATAAAGAGCAATTGGCTGGTTATGAATGATGCTTATTCCAATTATTACATTCATCCAACGAGTTCAACTTCAACCAAAGCCACTACTAACTTCTTGGAAGAATATTTTGCCTATTTTGGATATCCAAATACAATTGTCCCAGATAATGCTACAAACTTTATGTCTGAGGAGTTTCAGCAGTGATGCAGGTAATGTGGAATTATACACATAACTGGAGCGCCATATCATCCAGCAACAAATGGAGCAGCAGAACGTCTGTTTCAATCTTTTAAGCAAGCTCTGAAAAATTCAATATTGGCTCCAAAAGCAGCGCTTCAGGAATTCTTGCAACAATAGCGTCGTACACCTTTACCAAGTGGTTTTTCACCAAGTGGAATTACTCAATGGCCGTCAAATTTGCTGCAAAATTGATGTTCTGCTTCCATCACCTCCTCGTATACCTCAAGGAAAGCAAGCCTAGCTAGCCACAAAATGACAGATAAGGACATGTCTTCAGCCCAAATTGCTAAAATGTGGCTCATATTCCTGTGGGAACGCCTTGTTATGCCTTATACTGCGGCCCAAAACGGAACAAGGATCCACGTCGGTTACTCAGCCCATTGTTACAAAAGTTTTTGGATCAAGAAGAGTCAATGTTAAAGTATGTCCTCGTTGTCCCACATGGTGCAGACATTTTAAACAATTATGACCTCGCTGTGGGGTTCATGAAGGTGAAGATCCTCGAGAAACCCCTGTTCTCAAGCCTGATTCAAAAAGAACATTAACTCCAGAACCTAGCGAGTCAGAAAATAAACCAGAACCTGCTAAAGAACGAAATCCAAATCCAACAGGTGATGAATATGGTCATCACAATCCTCCACGATCCAAAAGAAATCAGAAAGAAAAGTCAATGACATGCTGTAATCAAACCCTGCTCGCCTTTTGTTTGATAATTTCAGGCTGACAGGGAGGTGTTATGGAAATTGAAAAAACAATATTTGACGTCAAACGTCCCTTCCTGAAGTGATAACTTAAAACTACTGGCGAGAATAAGAGGCGCTGTAAAATAAATCAAAACCCAGTCCCTAGGGACCACTGGTAGAACACCGAAATTAAAGATGGAACAGGCCGTGGAATTCAGCGTAGGAAAGGAAACCAAGGGTTAAATCCCAGTATTGATATTTTTTCTCTGTCTTCAAAGAATCAACATCTTATCTCCCCCCAAATTATGGGTCGTCACAGAGTGGTACCTCCCATACCGCACCTTGGATGAAAAGCATACCTACGGGATGCTAAGGTGAGCGGTTTGAATCTTGGAATGGTTGGGTTTAGAAGCTTGCTGAGAGCAGCTTCTTCTTGGGTGGGAAGGTGTGACATCGAATGTCTCTTCCTGAAGTGATGACCCACAGCCACAACTACTGGCGAGTATAAGAGGCGCTGTAAAGTAAATCAAAATTCAGCCCGTATGGTGCAGCGGTAGCACACCAGACCGAGATGAACAGGCCTGGAATTCAAGGAAAGGAGACCCGGGTTTGAATCCTGCTTTGAATATGTTTGAACCCATATATGGGTATTTTTTCTCTGTCTCCAAAAAATCGTCATTTTATCTTGCCTCCTGTTTGAACCCATATATGGGTATTTTTTCTCTGTCTCCAAAAAATCGTCATCTTATCTTGCCTCCAATTCATGGGTCGTCACAAATACTTGAAATTAAATGATTTTAATATTTTTGAGACCCAGTGCAGTAATGTTTAAAAATGTACTTGCATACATAAGTTGCTGAGTCATTTACAAAAGACGTAAACAAAGCTTCTTGAAACTTCTAATTATAAAATAAAGTTGGCAACGTTTTATTCCTCAAGTATTTGTCAGGTATATAAGCCAAGTACTTTTGGCTCATTTATGGTTTCATTTACTATGCTAAATTGTGTTTTTACTGTTACAGATCCTGTTTACTTTTGCTCTTCAACTCCTGCTATAAATTTTTTTTCTTGTTAACATAGAAATTTCTCTTGTTGAATCCTTTTGTGTATTTTGCCACTTAAAAACACAACATTAACGACAATATTTATAATTTCAAATATTTTTTGTAATTTTTGACATTTAAGCTTTTTTATGATTTAAGCATTTTAAGCTATTTTTTTGTAACCAAGAATTTTGATATCTAAATTTTTTGGGATAAACAGAAAGAAAACTTTTTTAATGCTTTAATTTAATAGATGAAGTCGCTAAAAATTTTAAAAATAGTGATTTAAAATTTAAATAATCGAAAAAATAAAAAAAAATTAAACTTTGAAACCATCTTCATTTCATGATAGGAAGTTTAGATATTACAATTTTCACAATTCCGCGCGACCCACGATTTTCTTATGCTTTAGGTCCATGATTTCAGAAATTGTAGTTAAAATTAGTAATTTGTAATTGTATATTAAAATCTAACCCAAGTTTATTTTCTTGCTTCAAGTTTCGATAATATTTTAACAACTGTGTGTTTTTAAATTTTTTTTTGCAATAGTATGAGTATTAAATTAGTGGATCATCTAAAGGCTGGTTCATACTTTGTCCAAATTGTCCAAAGGAAGTTTTGCTTGTCCAAAGGAAATAATATTGTCCATTGGACAAGCCAAAACGTTGTTTGGATAGTCCGATTCGTTCTATGAACTTTGTCCTTTGGACAATATGGACGAAGTATGTACCATCCTTTAGTCAATAGATAGAGAATTCTTTTTTAGTTTCCATGATTGGTTTTAAAGTTTTGAACGATGCTAAGCCTATCCCATTTTACCCTCCGGTATATCTCACGTTCTTCAGGTTTTACTAAAAAGACAATTTATAGTGAAATCCAGTTGTGGAACCAGTAAGATAACACCGAATATCTACATACCAGGCCAGAGAATTGTTAACGGGACGATAGCCAAACCGGGCTCTTGGCCTTGGACAGTTTCGCTCCACAAAGCTGCCACCGATTTTCAATTTTGCGCCGGATCTCTTATCTCCCCGCACTGGGTAGTGACAGCCGCCCATTGCTTTTATGGGTAATCAAAAAACACTCTTCATATTATCACGAGTGTTGCGACCACACCTGCATTAAATTTTTTTAGAAATAAGTGCACCAAAAAAAAATTTAAAGGCGCGGTGTGAAGTCAAACTTTTTGGCTTCGATTTTGATAATTTTTTGTGAAAACCACAAAAATGTTTTCAACAAAATATCTCCAGTGGTTCAGAAGTTATGACTTTCCAAAAATGGCGTTTTTGACAACTCTGTACGTAAAAAATGGCTCAATGAGTATAAAGATTTAAGTTACAAATTATACACAAGCAAAGCGGCTACTTTTTACTTTGATTTGATACATTGATCGTTAAAATTGGTGCAGTATTTGTCGAGATATTGCGCTTCTCGTACAAAAAACCCTAGATTTTTTTGTTAACAACACGAAGTGAAGGGAAAAAAAGTTGGGCAAACTTCATAAAATCACTGCCGTCGTTTGGTGTTTTTAACGAAAAAATCGCGGGTTTTTTGTACGGGAAACGCAATATCTCGACAAATACTGCACCAATCTTTTCAAATTAAAGTAGAAAATAACCGCTTTTTTTGAATGCATAATTTGTAACGTAAATCGTTATACCAATTGAACAATCTTTTCACGTACAGAATTGTCGAAAAACGCCATTTTTGGGGGTAATAACTCCGGAACCACTGGAGATATTTTGTTGAAAAAATTTTTGTGGGCTATTGGAGGCAGAGGTAAGGTTTTCCCAAAAATATCAAAATCGAAGACAAAAAGTTTGACTTCTCACCGCACTTTTAAGGGATTGTTTTATATTCAGGCCACAAATGAAAACGAACATACGTTTAACAATCAACACGTGATGACCTTTTCTGCTATTTATGTTTTATTGCGAAGATTATCAGTTTGTTCTGGTTTGATTTAGTACATTTTTATGAAATATTTAGGGACTCAGGAAACCCAGAGTTGTTCAAAGTGAAGGTTGGCTCCTTCCGTGAAGAACTTTGAGGATACGACCCGTTTCGAATTTGACGTGGGCGTTTCAAAAATTTTTGTCCATCCGCAGTACAACCCAAACAGTCATAGGTAATCTAACTGTTTGTTACATTTAACGATACTAGCAGTCTAGCGGTCATTTTTTTATTTATAATAAGGACTAGCGCGGCGCGTTTTTGTAGTCTTAAATTAAATCTAAAGTGTAAGAATTGTGTTTTTATAAAACTAATATTATTGTGTTTGTCAAAAGAGGCTAGACATTAAAAATTGGTAAAATGTGTACTAACTACTATCGATTTTTATTTATTTTTAGCCACGATATATGCCTTTTGAGATTAGCCAGCGACGTACCTTACCCGTTTAATAATCACACGAACACAATTTGTTTACCGCCGAAAGGTTACATTGTTCCAGGTGGAACTAATTGTCCCACTGCTGGATGGGGCACCACAACAGAAAGTGAGTTGTTTTAAATAAAGATATTGTATTTGTTTATTTTAAGGTATTTTTTGTTTTTTTAATGTTATCAACAAGATATAACATCAAAAACAGCCCCGCTTTTTATTAAACAGTAGGAGCGCGTTAAACAAAAGTGTGTGTGGTGTGTGTTTGTGTGTGTGTGTGTGTGTGTGTGTGTGTGTGTGTGTGTGTGTGTGTGTGTGTGTGTGTGTGTGTGTGTGTGTGTGTGTGTGTGTGTGTGTGTGTGTGTGTGTGTGTGTGTGTGTGTGTTGTGTGTGTGCATGTGAGTTTGTGTGTGTGTGTGTATGTGTGTGTGTGTGTGTGTGTGTGTGTGTGTGTGTGTGTGTGTGTGTGTGTGTGTGCGCGCCTGTGTGTGTGCATGTGTGCGTGTGTATATTTCTTGTAATTTTAATTAGATTCTTACACTTTAAAATATTAAGAGTGAGTCCCAGTACACGCTAGTATTTGCAGTAGAAGATAAAATCAAAAATTTATACATTCGTCACTATAAAACCACCTTTTTAGTTAAAACCAATTTTTAGTTATGGAACTATAACGGTATAAATTTCAAAAGTAATAGTATTTTTATTTTCACTTCAATAACGTTTTTAGAAAAAATAAACTATACGTCAATCGAATTCTTATCACCCCAACATTTCAGAAACTTTCAAATTTGTTCTCTCTTTCAACAGTTTGTGACATATGCCTATAATGCTGTTAACGCAATAATTTACTAGACATTTAGACATATCCCCCCCTGAATAAAAGCATGTTCTTTTAGCTTTTGGTCCAATTCGCTTATAACTTTTAATATAAAAAGTCAAAAACTTTAAAAACCTAATTTTTCATAGTTTGAAATTATAATACTTAAATATTTATAATAATTACAATTTACTATTTGAAAAAATAAATGTGAAATTCAAATAATTTTTCATCAAGAATTTAATTGTGAGTATTTCTATATTATTTTAAAAACGTTGTGAAGGTAAAAATAAATACACTGGTGAATGATTCTTATGAGTCACTACTCCTTGTTGCAGTTTCCATCAATCCTTCTTAACGAAATTTCAGTTTTAAAGGTAAATGCATGTTTCTATAGTCACAAGAACATAAGTTTTCGATTAATAAATTTTTTGT
Source organism: Microlaimidae sp. YZB2_3 (assembly GCA_030248175.1). Taxonomy (NCBI): domain Eukaryota; kingdom Metazoa; phylum Nematoda; class Chromadorea; order Desmodorida; family Microlaimidae; species Microlaimidae sp. YZB2_3. Next base: position 78,995 of record JASAMX010014958.1, read on the forward strand.
CTTTTTGAATGTCATGGCTCCTGCGTATTGGTGGATTCACAGCTTTTATTTGCTTCTTGAGTATTAAAGGCGGCAGATTAAAATAAGATTCTTTTAACTGTTCTGCCAATTGTACCAAACGCAGTGTGAAACAGCAGCACTCACTACACCAATAATCGGAAGATAAACGATCCTATGCAACTACTTGTGCTGATTTTTAACAAGGTGGCGGAGGTACGTCACTGTCCAAGTCAGCTATGCCTTTAACATTTTTATTTTTAAATTTTAATATTAGAAAATCTAGATTTGTTTAAAGTTTAAATCTATAGGCAAAAAAGATCATGACTGAACATAAATATTTGCATTATTGAATTAAGTCATTTGTTAGAGTAAAACATTTCAAAATTTTTCAATTAACCGGATTAATAATAAAGATTAGAACCTGTATTTTAATAATCATTGTATCATATCATATTCTAAATCGTAAATGCAAGTTTTTCAAGGACTAAAGTTGGTTAATTTTTGTATATTTGTAAAAAGTTGGATTAACAAAAAATTTGTGTTTTATTTTGTTTTTTAAAAAAAAG
>JASAMX010014959.1:0-19278 GCA_030248175.1 Microlaimidae sp. YZB2_3
GGCCCGACTGGATATCCGGTCCGGTCCAGTTGAGGCCATTTTCGGTCTGGTCCGGGCCAGACTTTTATTTTGCCGGACTTTTTTGCCAGACTTTTTCTTTTTTTTGAATGGTTTTACATATTATTTGTTATAAATATATTTTATCTTATTTTAAATTCTTTTTTTATATTTTATTACAGCTTTGTTGATTTTATTTATTGTTTTGGTGATTATAAGCTTAAATCTTCTGTTTTTATGCTTTTAACTTTTATTTAAGATCCTTACTTATGCTTTTTATCACAACCTGGCGACTCTTTGTATCACAAATATCACACATGTATGTATTTTGTTTTTCAGAATCTTTAGATGCTTCCTACTTACTTGATTTATTCAGTTTGGATGGCAGTTTGTTTTGTTAATTATGTCACTTGTACTTACTAGTTACTATAATGTATCTAAATAGGTATTCTTTTATTCTTTTTTACTCTTATCCTCTTGGTGTAACCTATAATACTCCCCATCAATATGCAAATTTGTTTCTCCTGGCTTTGCTTTATGATAATTAGTGTTTATAATCTGTGTTTTATTATTTTTGCTGTGCTATTTTATTTCTTCATTGTGTTGGCGCATTTATGGTTTTTCTCTTTAAAGGTTGTTAAATACACACATAAATTTTAATTGTAGTTAAAGGTAAGAAAGAAAGATGAGTGTAATGGGAATGGTTTGGAAACATTTCAAGGTAAAGCCTGAGGATGAGACAAAGGCCATTTGTCAATTGTATCTGCCCAAGTCCACAAAGTACAAAAGAGGGAATGATCCAAAATCTTATAGTACCAGCCAATTATGGCGTCATCTTCAAACCTCCCATCCCAGGGAATACAAGAGTCTGCAAGAATTGAAGAAATCGAAGGAAAAGGAAAAAAAAGTGAAAGCTACAGAGAAGGAAAGTCTCTACATTTTGGAAGATTTGGAGGAACCTGCAACTAAAAAGCAAATGAAAATATCTGATATCTTCCAGAGGCAGACTCCATTTTCAGAAAATGCTCCCATCACTTATTTAGATGGCAAAAAAGTATCTGTTAGCACCTTGCGCCTCTTTGGCAAGTGAAAAATCTTTCAAAGTGGCTCAATTGATTTCAGAAGGTGACAGAGCATCCTTAAAGCCAGAGAATGTAGAAAAACTAGTAATTTTGAAATACAACTTAAAATCTCTGAATTACAAAGTTTGAATATTATTAGTTGTCTTCAAGACTGAATATGCTTTTATTGGCTTCTGTTACATTGATTATTATTAGCTTTTTGTTGTTTCATTATTGCTATTTTGTTTTGTTGGCATATTGTATTGTTTCCAATATTTTGCCTTGATTTTAGTAAATTTTTAATTAGCTATTTTGGTTAAAGTTTTAATTATGGACTTGAAACCTCTTCAAAATGATATATTATAAATTATATCTACATATATGTATCAAATATATGCATATTAAATTATTACTATGATCCTGTCTGGTTCGGTTCGGTCCAGGCCGGACTTTTTGAAAGTCCGGTCCGGTCCGGCCAGATCAAAAAATCTTGGTCCGGTCGGTCCGTCTGCAAAGTTTTTGCAGACGTCTACCAATATCTGGAAGAGCGTATTCTTCCAGCTGGTGCAGCCCAACGCCAAAATGTACTACGCTGGCCAGAAGGATATTTCTTACAAGATGGAGTACTTGTGCATGAGCATCCCCAAACTAAGCGCGTAAGTTCAAAGTTTCCTAATCAGATAGCTCTACCTAAGGCACAATGGGCGGAAGCCCTACGTGCAGCTCACAACAATATATTTGGAGGACACCTCAGAATCAGGAGGACAATCGCCAACCTAATAAGTCGTTTTTATTGGCCTAGAATGCGGCAGGATGTAGAGCAATATGTTGGGACTTGTGACCGCTGCCTGATAAGGAAATCTGATGCTCAACTGCCCCGACCCCCACTGCACCCCATACAAGTAAGTCGGATTTTTGATACTATAGGAATGGATATCCTCGGCCCTATGAAGCAAACAATCCATGGGAACCGATATATTCTTGTGGTCACTGAGTACGTCTCCAGGTTCGCCATGTGCTTTGTCATACCCAAACAGAAGGCTGAAACCATTGCGCAGATTCTTTTGAAGAAGGTTATCGCCGTCCATGGCTGCCCCTCTGAAATTCTGACCAATCAGGCAACCAATTTCCAAAGCGACATTTTAGCAGAAGTATGTGAAATTGCTTCCGCTAAGAAGATATTCACCACACCGTACCACCCTCAATGTAATGGCCTAACGGAGCGATTCAATAAGACTCTCTGTGAGATGCTTACCCAATACATTAATGATCACCACACCGATTGGGATTTTGCCCTGCCTTTTGTAACGTCCTTGTATAACCGGTCGCCCCAGGAGTCGACCAAGGAAAGCCCTTTCTATCTGGTGTATGGACGGGATCTTCGCGTTCCAATCGACGCTAAGTATCAACAATTCTGGTCTCCCTACAACAATTTTGAAGACAACTACGTTCAACACGCCAAGGTGATGATGACCGATGCCCGTGACATGGCTGTTCAGAATTTGGGAGTCGCCCAAGCTTGACAGAAGCGGAACTATGACAAAAAGGTATGCAAGAAACCAATTAAAGTCGGCTTGCAAGTGCTCAAATATAATCCCGCAGGTAAGCCACAGAGCTGTACCAAATTTCTAAGCAAATGGGTTGGGCCCTACAAAGTAGTCAGTATTAACAAAAGGTTTGGTACTGCTGAGATCAAAACTTAGGATTCTCACTCACCCCCTAAAGTTTGACGCGTAAATCTGCAACGACTCAAGGTATACAAGGCGCGCGACAACAGCCCGGCTGTCAACACTGTTTTTACCAACTTAAGGCAAGAACCTATAGCTCCCAAAGGAAATCCTTTGAAACCAAACCCGTCGCGCTGGGCAGAAGACAGGGGGACAAGCCTAATGTAGCAGCGGAAACAGAAGTCTGTCAAAACCCACTGCCTATGCAAGTGCAACAACAGGGCCCCAACTTTCCCCCACTCAGAACCCAATGACAGCGACAGTGAATTTTTTACATTACCGCCAAAAGACAATGGCAGCGAAGGCTGCACAGCCTTGCCAAACGGTTGGAACAGAAGTACCAGGAGCAGCAAAGGAATCAAGCAGAGGAAAAGGCTCAAGCCCTTAAAAAAGCAGAGACCCAAAATTGGAAACCCAAAATTGGACCTCTGGAGCCCCTGGACAGCTCGGGCATTCTCGGAAATATTTTGAAAATTATGACCTGTCGGCCCCCTTAGAGGCTTTTTAGCTCACCCTCCTTTCTATTCTAGTGATTTGTAACTAATTAGCAATTGTATTGTGTTATGGCTCCAAAGTTCCTATTCTGTTTTGTATTTTTTTACTCTATTTTCAATTGTAATTTTTTGTGAGTTAGCTAAACCTTAGGGTAAAAATTTGTTCTTTAGTTGTACTTGTTTGTTTATCAATATGGTCTAGCAACATTCGATGCTCGAGGGGATTCTTGCCTTGTTTTGTTAAAATGGGTTTTTAATTAGGGAGGTTACTCCTGAGGAGTCTCCACTGGGTAATCACTGTGTGTCAATTTTTTGGGTGTCTTTAAACCGTTCACAAAACAAGTATCACAATTTTAATTATACAAAACACAACAATATTTCTTTGTGGTTCACACTGGTGACGATTCTGTGGAGGCTTGAGCCAATCCTCGTGTTCCGTAACACAAGTAGGTGAGTGTTCAAATTGTCCGTAGGCAAATCCTCCTATAACACATGTTAACATTATTTTGTTTAAGATGCTGATGGTCAAGGCGCGCCGCGCCCCTGTCCACCAGCTTTGCAACCACCGCCTTAGCGTCCAGCTCCACGGGCCCTGCCACCCTCGTATACTGAAGAGAGCCCAAAAGTCGAGGAAGAAGAAGTGGGCGTACCTGCGGTTGAAAATCTAGATAAGGATTAAGTGCGCATGGGGGGGAACGTGATTCATGAAAAGCGCATTTAAAACATTTCAAAAAAACCGCGCATAGTTTTATTGTTGTTTCTAAAAACGAGTATAATAGTTTTTTTTCAAAAATCTCTAAGTCATGGCATTACGGTGGCACAAGCTACCAAATTTTCATACTCTAGTTTAGTTGTCGGAGTCAAACCATGTCTCACTGGCAGGGGGCCTTGATGATGAGTGTTTTTACCTGCGGTGTTTTTGTTCCCTTACCCCCCTCACGGCACCCCAAATATTACCCAGTATTACTTGTGTAAGCCTGTTTGGCTGTTTCCTTGTTTTTTTTTTGTTTCCATTATTACTTTTTGTATACGTTTTGTCTTATGTTCACTTTATACCCCGTTATGTTACCCAAAAACGCTCCATCAAAATTGCGGCCTCACACGGCTTCAGCAATTTTCGGCACCGCCAGTCGGACCCCTTGTCCCGATGCCGGTAATACCCTGTAGCCGGGGACGGCTTTGGTCCATTTGAGAAGATATGGTGGAAGTCGTAAATTGCTGCATTTTCAGTATCGCCCATTTTAAATCTCCCGTTAGTTGGCTCCTTAAGTGTTTTTCAAAATTAAATTTATTAAGTTTTTGTTTTTAAAAATTAAATGTAAAAATTATAGCTATGCCCTGTTGCACAGTTACGCATGTGAGCGCTGCTCGCCCTGTTTCTCGCGCCCGTCGCTTGAGTCCGTTTTCTTTTATTCAATGTGCGGTGACAAGCAGTCACGCGCACGCGGGCCTGGGCTTCGTGGGGCAAATTTTGGCATATAAAAACAGCTTCCGCGTTAAAAGGTCGTTAGTTTTTTATTCTCCAGTTCTACTTCGGCCACGGAAAATGTCAAGAAGAACCAGTAGACCTTGAGACGGGATCATCTTCCTTGTCTCCGCCCTGAGAATATTTTATTTAACTATTTTTGCTCCAATCTTGTTTTACCTGCAATAGGCCCTCGGCATTTTACCAGCAATCCTTTAGGGGATTTCTGAAGCGAACGGCAATTGGAACTTGGAACAAAATTTGGAACCTGGCTTCGGCCTGAACATCTTTGGAACTATTTCTGAGCATGAGTACCAACGCAACACCACGTAACCTTGTTTAACAAGTTTTTTGCTGTTAATGGCTTTAAGCCTCTTTTTAGTGGTCCCCCCGTATTGCCAAAAAACAACAAAAGTTAATAGGTGTTCTTCACCCCTTTTTTGTGGCCCCGCCTTAGTGTTAAATTGCCCGCATTTTGGTAACCTTTTTCAAAAGTATTTTTAGGCTTAAGTTTTCACATGTGTCGTTTAACTTGCGTAGGGTGTCACGGTTATACGTAAATGTAGTTGCCCAGGTTTTATGAATTCTGTGTCACCCAGTAAAAACATGCCCGTTTTCTCATTAAACACATAACATATCAAGTACTAACTAACGTTATTTTTAACAATACCTGCTAAACTCAGTTCGACGATGGAGTTCCTATCAGTGGGAGAGCAAACAGACATACAAACATCTCAGTTGTGTAGCACTTCGAGTCAACACAGCCTTGGTTCAGCGTTTGACTTGTGTCTGTCGACGGTTTGGGAGTTCCCGCTAAAAAGTATTGGCGTGACAATTGTATGTACATAGATTTTGCCAAAGCCTTTGATTCGGTGTGTCCCAGAAAACTAATCACCAAATTAAAGGCGTATGGCATAGATTATGAGTTAATTAGATGGATAAAAAACTTCCTTAACGGTAGATCACAAGTTGTGAATATTGGTGAAAGTTATTGTTACTCAGTGCATGTAATGTCAGGAGTCCCTCAAGGGACCGTCCATGAGATTTTTGTATTTAGAAACGTTTGAAATAAGAAGAGTAAAGTTTGATTTGCCTATGGTTTATAATATCGTCCATGAAAAAGTTGACTTAAAATTTAGTAATTGTTTTAATTTTGAAAATTGTGACTATGCTTTACGCGGAAATGAATTCAAATTAAAACGTTCAGAAAAATATAACTTAGATTGTTGTAATTACTTTTTTTACAGCGATTAGTAAATATTTGGAAGTCTCTTGATAATAATACTGTTACATGTAAATCTTTAACTAAAGTCAAAAAATTATTGGAAACTGTAAATTCGTCAAAATATTGTGTTGTTTACTAGGCGGTATGTACAGTGTTTTTTCACCTTTATTCGTCTTTTTGTCATTTTTTTACTGACAAATAAAATATATTTATTCATTCAAATGCTCTTTTTGAGCCTTTAAAGTCATTTTAGATAGTTATGTTAATATCTTGTTAGAATTATAATTTATGCTGGCTGTAATTAAGTCGCAAATTTGATGATTTTGTTGAAAAAAAGAAAAGAAAAAAAAGAAAGAAAAAGAAAAAGAAAATGATGATACAAACAGAATTAAACTATTCATAGACTATGCACTGTGTAATATTAGTTCTGTTATCTGATCATTATAAAAAAGAGCCACTATGTTTATTAAATACATGTGACTGTGACGTAGTAAATCAGGTGCACTTTAAAATATAAAATAAGTCACAGTCACATATATTTTATACGAATTGTGGCTCATTTTGCCATAGTAATGACGATATGTTTTTATGTTTTTTAAAACAAGAGAATTTTTTAGTGTATTTATTTTCTTTGTAATTGGCCGTTTTTATTTAATGTACTTGCCTGCATTTAAAATTTTAATATTAGTTGATAATTATAATAATTGGTTATTGTTGACAACACCACTTGTAAAATGTTAAATTACAAAGTATATTCCATCGGTTGTATATGTTAAATTTTAAAATTTATGATTTCTGGTAGAATTTTTAAAGTAATACTGTTAAAAACTTTAATAAAATTTTATCTTTTTTCGGATAGAGATTACAATTAATTTAGAATCAAAGCCGTTTAAGAAAAATCTTTAGTTTTATTAAAGAAAAAAAAATTTGTCTAAAACAGAAAAAAAAACTAAACCGAAAAAAAAACATAAATATTTTTTAAAACTTTCTTATTGGTATTTGCGTAGATCGTGACGCTTCCTGGTCATCTTCGATTTCAGTGCTGGCCGATGTATTTTTTATTTCATTGTCATTTTAGTATTTTGTGCTTTTCTGTGTGGTGTAATGGAATCGTGCTGTTTTGCTGAAATCGAAATACAACTGATTTGCAATAATGTAGGCTCTCTTATTTCGGACCAATTGTTATCTAATTGTGTATGCTCGTGTCCAGAAAAAGAAATAGATTGTATGTTGCATTTTTTTATTTTTTAATTAGCTTTTAAAATTGACATATAAAGCGAATTACAAATATAGAAAAATTTAAGTCTATTTTAAACTATAACAGCTGATTTTTTTATAAAAAAAGCCATCTTAGCTTAATTGTCTGCAGAGAAGCAAGGGTAGCAAAATATGGTTTTTATAATATAATATAAACTAAATATAAAATAGTCAAAAAATTTAAAGTAGGGTCTTTAGAGCTTTTAGTTAAAAATTTTAAGCTGCTGAAAAGTTTTAAGCCACAAAAAATATAAATTTGGAGCTCTAAATAAATACTCGTAATATATAGTTTTCATTTTTTACAAATTTTTGATGGCTTACCGAATCAAAGTTTTTATGAAATTAACATATTATGACGCCCAGTCATTTCTTTAATATAAGACTCTGATTTAACTCAAAAAACTAAAAGCAATTAAAGGCCCACCGACTAATTTTTAGTTAAAGAACCATCATACTGATCAGGGTGTATTATTTTTTTACTTCTTTAAGGATTAAATTGCTCATAAATAAACCTAACTTTCATAATTTTACAACAAATATATGTTAAGAATATTGTTTTATATGTAGTTTTCTAGCAAGCAGGCACCTTTTTCAATAAAGATACTAAAAAATCACTATTTCATAGCATGGGAAAATTCAGTTTTCCCATAGAAATTTCAAAAATACGTAAAGAGGCTTTCAGGAGAAAAATTAAGCAGGTTTTGATAAAAAAGCCACCTTCTAGAAGCACTTTTTTATGGTTTTTTTCTAATGTATTGTGTGAGAGGCATTTAAGTTATTTTTGTTAACCTGAGCTGAAAATTGTTCTCTGATACCAGTATATTTTAAATAAAAAAATTAGGCTACAGCAAGTTGGTTGACAAAAGTATTTTTATGCGGTAATATTTAAGTTATTTGTTTCTATCACTTTGTATTTAACTTAAATTCACATTAAATTGAAAAAAAAATTTACAAATTACCGTAAGGGTGCCTAATATAAAATTGCAAAATTTCTTTCAAATAGGCACACACAAATTTTAAGGTATAGCTATTCAGAAACAATCATAAAGTCGCTCATTTTTCTGTTATCTAATTCATTGGGTCAATTCAAGGTCTTTTTACACTTGCGCACAATTCACAATGCATAATAGTACCTGTTCACACTTACACAAAATGCATAATGCATCAATACAAAACTTAAATCAAAAAAATTTTTAAATACGGTTTCATGTGGTTATTTCTTTAAATAAAAAACAAAAAGTGACATCAATACCGTTGCTCCATTGTCGAAAGTGACAAAAACTAAAATTATTACTAAAATATTATTCAGGATTCAGAGTTATCCCAACATGGTTATATTGGGATAACTCTGAATCTTGAATAATATTAAACTACCAAGCTGAAGAGATACAAAAAGAGCAAAATTTTATTTTACATTAAATTACGTTTTTAATTTTGTTAAAAAGGAAATTCTAAATGATAGGTATAATAATTAAACATACAGTCATTTGTTTAAAGCTATAATAAATTGTTTTGGGTTAGTCAGCCTACATTGCAGATAAAATACAAACGTACAGACGTTACAAAATTTCTTTCCATGTTTAATTTATTCAACAGCACATACTCTTACCAAATAATTTTCATCATTATTTTTCAACATAGCCTCCCTCTAATTTACAGCATTTATGTCACCAGTCCTCTACCTTCCTTAAACTAGTGTTTAAAAAGTACTGACCTGACACATTTAATTAATTATTGATTAATTATTTGCCACTAAACTCCAATTAAGTAATTATTGATTAATTATTTGACCAAAAAATGCATTTGATTAATTATTGATTAATTAATGACCTATAATTTGCAATTAATTAATTATTGATTAATTATTAAAAAATTAATTTGATAAAATCGTAAAAAAATACTAATTAATTAAATTTTATAAAGTAATCATAATTAATGTCTAAAACCTTTATATAAGCGTCTCTTTTTGGTAAAAGTTTTGCAGCTACAGTTAATAAACCTTTACTTTCTTTGTGATCCATCTAAATTGGTAAAAAAACATAGTTTCGATTTTGAAATAGTATTGTATAAAATAACACTCAACAATGTGGAAGAAAATCCAATCCGAGCACTTATATAAAATACAGAAAATTTTTTTAAATTTTATTACGTTCTAAAGCAAACTACTATCCAAAAAAGAAGACATAATACATAACAGAAGGAGCAACGACACATAATATAAAAAACTTAACAACAAAAATTTAGTCATTTACTCGCACTGCAATAATTTTTTTTCTCTTTTAATGTAAATCCTACTAGAGGACATAGGAATAAGCTAAAAGTTCAAAAAAGTAGAATTGATGCTAGAAAACAATTTTTTGTAATAGGATTGTTTCAAAATGAAACTCTCTATCAGAACAACAAATTTCAGCTGCTTCATTAAATATTTTTAAAAAAAGACTAGGTAGTGGTCTTTTTTAGAGCTCATTCTTAATAAGCCTTAGGATCACATCTATTAAACCAAGTTGTCTGTCGTTTATGTATGTGCACTTAAGCCCGGTTCACACTGAGGTGGCAATGCCACCGGTGGCAATGCCACCGCAAGGTGGTATTGCCACCGCTGTTGTGTCCAACGTTAAAAATATGACATGTTCACACTAAGGTGGCAATGCCACCGGTGGCATTGCCACCGCGAGGTGGCATTGCCACCTCAATGTGAACACGTCCTATGTTTAACATTAGCACAACAGCGGTGGCATTGCCACCTCAGTGTGAACGGGGCTTTAGCTTGTAACGGAACCGAACGACCGTGTTCGGTTCGCTTAAATGGTAAAAAAAGTATTTTTTTTTGTTGGTTTCTTTGAAAAAATAAATAGATATAAATAAATAAAAACTTCTTCTAATATTGAAAATAAACCGAACTTAATACTTTTCTTGCCTTATTTGTGGCACAGTCTTAGACATTTTTTAAAAAAACTTTTATTACTTTTTTAAAAAACTACTTTTTTCAAAAAAGTACTTTTTTTATTACTTTTACTTTTTATTAATTTTTTGTTTTAGAAATTAATTGATTAATTAAAATTAAATTAATGGCCCCTAAAATCGAATTGATTAATTATTTGTAATTATTGAGTAATTATTTCAGCCCAAAAAAGCTTTATTTTTTATTAATTAATTACTAAAAAAGTACTTTTTTAAACACTACCTTATACCTTCTGAAAACCAGTCTTTTAACTTGCCTTTTATCATCCTATTCACAACAGTTTTCAATTTATTTTCAGACCCATACCATACTCCTCTAGGGGGATCCTTTTAACGTCCAAACCGGTGAAAGTTACTGGTGGCCAAGTCCGGCAAATAGGATGGGTGAAGTAGGAGCTGCCACTTTAGGCTAGAGATTGTAATTTGCATTGTCCGGAAGGAACATCGACCGGGAATGAATCTTTCCATGTCACTTCTCCTTTAGTTTCTCATGAACAATTCTTCATAAATTGCTGTAATAGTTCGCATTGATATTCTCTTTAGGTGGGAAATAATCACAATCAATCACACCTTTACAATTCCAGAATACAGTCAGTTAAAATTTGCACACTGAGGATGCCGATTTTGCATGGACAGGGGGCTTTTCACCAGGGCCTACCCACTGCCTTGACTGACGTTTGATTTCCGGCGTATAGTGGGGTAAAGGTGTTTTGTCCGCGGTTATGAAACGCTCTCAAATTTTGTCCTATAACTCATTTAAGAGGACTATAGGTAAATAAAATCCAGCTGACCTCGATATTTGCAGTATTGAATTGACTATTTAACAAGAAAAACATTTAGAACTTTTCACTAAAGCGGATTAATAATAAAAATTAAAACTTGTATTTAAAAAATTATTTATAAATTACTTTATTTGGAACCTAAATGCAAATGTTTTAAGGGCTAAAATTGGTTAATTTTTCTATATTTTGTAAAAGCGTGGAATAAAAAAAATTCTGCGTTCTTATTTGTTTAAAAAAAACGTTATTTTAATTACCGCACAATTTTAATTGGTCCCCTTATGTCTGCATTGGAATTTTCAGCGTCAGCCAGATATAGACTAGTTCGGAATAAGGGTTTTTTAGTGTTAGGAAGAGGGTACATAACTACTAGCGCCAATCATATGTAGAGGGAAAATTGAGAAACAGCAAGCGACTAGTACATTTTACGGTTTAAAATATTTCAAATATTTATTGGTTTAAAATCTCGACCTCTTCGCTTCAAAATTTCTTAAATACTTTTTAAATATTGCAAAAGCAAAAGCAGTTTTTGGGGATTTTTAGTTTTTTGCCGCTTCATAGGTACGGCGCTGCTGGCGCACTTGTTTTCCAGTTTTTTAATGTTTCAATTACAAAAAATGCTTAATTTAAAAGTTTGGAATGGACTTTTAAAAATTATATTTTAAGTTTTGAATAGTTTTACAAGCAAAACATAAAAAAAACTATGTAGGTTTAAAATTAGTTTAAAAGCACAAATTCCATCTTTATTTTTACTAATTCGAATTCACTGTTTAAGATAATATTATTTTAGTGGTGATTTTAAACTATTGTGACGTTTAATTAAAAAACAAAAATTTATTTAGCATAAACTGATATATTACAGCACTTCAACGTAGTGAAACATATCATCGTGTAGCAGTGTATTAAGTATAGGTTTAAACTTAACAAACTAAGAAAGCTAAGATTTTTTCAAATTTTATTTTTTCGTTTTGTACCCTCTCTCGTACAGTAAAAGACACTAATTCCGAACTAGTCTATAATTCAACCATAGACAAAAAGCTGAATCGTTAACGTGGGACTCTGTTCTGTGGTCAGCAGTCTTGGGACCCATTTTGCATTAAGTTTTCCCCTCCCCAGCTCATCATAAACAATGCGGTTCAAAGTTCCACACGAGAGATGCAAAGCTTCCTCTAATTCATCAAATGTCCTTTGTCGGTCAGAGTCTAGTAGTTCCTGAACCATGGTCACGTCTTTATCACTGGTTTGAATTTTTGAAGCTCTACAGGAAGTGTCATCTTCTGGGTACTATTTTTCTTCTTTGAACTGATTTATCCAGTTGTTTAATGTACACCTGTGAGGAACACAATCACCATAGTGGGTTTGCAAAATGTTGAGGCAGCTCAGTCACACTTTTGCCATGTTTATAATAAAAATAAATAATCGCTGGCCACTCATTTTTGGAAAAATCGCTTATCTTCAACAGTGCATTTAAAAATAATGAATCACAACCACTCCCCTAAAAAGTTAAATTATCTGCGCAGATATTTTTACACAGCTGACACTCAAAATAAAAGTACCGCCCATTAACCATTAGGCGGAGCCTTATAGAATTTTTACAAGACTCGCTTGAAAAGAACTTTTGGAACGCCCAGTAATTTTTTTAAGCGTGGTGCTACTTCCCCCAAACTTAAAACGCAGCTCCAAGTCCAATAGTGCATTGTGCAAAAGCGTGAACGCCTACTTTTGAGTTTTAATGTATTGTGCATTGTGCATAGTGCATCAAGCGCAAGTGTGAAATCCCCTGTAATAAAGCTAAAGGCAGATATTTGCATATTTAAAAAAGTCTGCACTGCAGGTATGACAGTGGTGTTTGCATAATCTCCCATGGTATGCACTGTTTAATATCAAGTTTTAGTTCAAATTGCCTAGCTCAAATCGTTTTATTTTTGTATGGTAAGGGTTTAAAAAGTAAAAAAATTAGGATATAATGAAAAAATATAATACAATTTGATAAAGAAGACAACAAAAAAGTTGCGCCAAAAGTGCAGTCTTAGCTACAGAAACTCTACAGCCATTTTAACTGGTTGATTAAATACAGTGACTTCTACTGAATATTTTGAACTTTATTTAAATTTAAAATATGTAAATTTAACATTATCCAATCCTAATATTTTAGCAGTGGTATGTTCCCTTTATGCAAAAATTTCGATGATTCATCCAATACAAAATGGTATTGAGGATTTTGTGCTAAGACAATCTAAACCATTTGAGGAATTTTGTAACTCAAGGCCGCTCACACCTTTCACGGAAAGTATTCCCTCAGGATTAATCCAGAAAATGAAAGAAAATGAGAATTTAAAGTGTAAGTTATTGCTATTATAGCTATAATAATGCCACTATTTGTTTCTATTATATATTCATTAAAATGTATAATATAACAAAAAAATCAGTAATACCTCCCTTAAAAATAACAAAAAATACAAAAAAATTCTTATTTTCACAATATTCACAATAACCACTATAATAGGGATCATTTTTAATAGTTTTATGACCGCGGGAGCCGGTTCACTACCGGCATGTTTACTACCGGCCTTAATAATTTTGGAAGGTTACCTTCTAAAAACTTTTGTGGATATCAATCGCTAAACAATTTTTTTTGCAAAATTAGCAAAAAATTTGCGAATTTAGGACGTGATAAAAAAGTTGAACTAAGGAATTTTGCACTAACTTTCAAGAAACACTTAAAAAAGTATGTTCTAACAGCATACCAAGCGGCGTTTCTTATCTTGTACTATAGGCAAATCAAAATACTAAATAAATAACTATAAATAACGTGTACTAAATAAAAACTAGGAACAACGTTATAACCAATCAAAACAATGCAAGGTTGTATCAATTATATTCATTACTTTATAATAACCAAGATTTTTATATAACTTCTATTATAAATAACAGTAAACGTGAACATTTTGATTCGTTATCATATGGCTTTCCATTTTCACTGAACAACTGCACTAGCCACGTTGGCCTTGCCTTTAAGGTAGAACACCACAGTTATGACGATTTTTACTAAAGTTAGATATCAACTTAGATATTAATTTTTGTCGGACAAAAGTATAGTGCGATCAAAAGCTCATATTATGATATATTCAACGGTAATAATTTCATTGTTTACCGGTTGTTTTATTTCGAGATATAGTTTGATGAATTTAAAGCTCAAAAAACAGTTTTTGGCCATTTAAAAAATTTGATTCACTCAGATTTTGCTGCAATTTTATCGTAAGTAAACAAAAAATAGGGGGCATCTTTTAGATGTAGTTTGAAGTCAAATGTAATTCAAAATTTTAAGAAAATTAAATAAAATGATGTTTTTAAAAGAAAAATCAAATAAAAAAATCCTGAATTAGTTTTATAATCAAATACAATTCAAAGTATTGATTATACTTGTGTCTAACTATTCCCAAACTTTCATTAAAATCTGAGTGAATCAAATTTTTTAATTTTCATTTAAATTTTTTTGATTTTACGCTGAGAAACTTCATTTCTACACGTTTGTTTTTAAGAAACCAGCTTTTTTTCAAACCAGCTTTTAAGAAAGGACACTCAGATGGGCCAATAGCTGAGCGGTTAGAGTATCAGACACAGACTCTCGAACCCGTAGTTTCGAGTCTCCCATAGGGAATATTTTTAACGTTGAAAAATTTATTTTTTTTAATTTTTAACTTTTTAATTAAAAAAGTGTTTATGATTCAAGATACGCTAAAGGAAAAATGAAAAAAAAAGAATATTTTTGGTAATGAATTTTATTAATGTATTGTATTTTTGACATGTATTTTATTGGTGTCATTTTTTATGATTGTGGACGATAACAATTTTTTAAAGAAAAATGAATGTCAAAAATTAAATCAGCAGGTCAAATTATGTTAGTAAAAGTTAATTAGAAAAGATCTGCCGTCAAAATCAAACTGTGGTGTTCTACCTTAATAGAAAACTTGCTTTATTGAAACCCAGGTTTTTTTTATTATATCAACGTGGAGATGGCTAACTTTTCAACAAATGACCAAAAGTTTGAGCTATGCTCAGACGGATATACGTCCTGTACATATCCTTTCTTTTTTATTAAGATATAAAGTTTCAAATTTCAAGTTGTGTCGCCAGTCCACACTGTTTTTGTACAGACTTTAGTTTGGCGTTGTGTTCTTGCCACGACAGTTTAGCGACTTTGCTTATATTTTGGATTTAAAAAATAAAATTATTTTAGTCTCCTGTACTGTGGGCTGCTCTATTCTGGACAATATATGCTGCTTAACCAACCTGGCCCAGTCAGAAAAACTTGGCTGCGACTTATATGAGTTCCTTACGCCAACTGTCTGTCCCTGCGCTGGGTGTCCGTCAGATTTTCCTAGTCCTGGAGTTCATGATAGCATAGTTGGATGTAAGATTTTAATAATTTATTTTATATTATTCTTTTGTGTAATTTTTTAAAGCAGATGGAATTAGGCGGTAAAACAAAAACAACGGGGTAGGCTAACATTACTACTATTATTATTATTATTACTACATTACTATTACGACTATAGTCCATACCAAAATGATGTGGACTGGCGACAAAACTCCAACTTTGAAAAGTTATATATCCATAACAGAGGTTAGAATATGTGCGGGACATATAGGGAAGCATAGCTCAGACTCTTGGCTATCTTTTGAAAAGGTTAGGAAAAAATGTTTTTTGATGACGTCATCACTAGAGTCGATGCGGTGAAAAAAACCTGGTCCCAAAAAGAAAACAAAACTTTTTTATTAGTACGAGATAAGAAACTCCGCTTAATATGCTGTTAAAACATATTTTTCTCAGTTTTTTCTGAAAGTATGAGCAAAATCGGCCTGCTCCAATTTTTTTGTAATGCATTGAATGCGCGCGGTTTTCGCGATTTTTCGCGAATTTTTGCCACGCTAATACACTCTACGAATTATTTATTTTTGTTTTGCTTCATATTGTTATATATTAAATGTCCGCCAATTTTTATTCCTTATTTTTGACCTAAAAATTTTTTTGGGGAGTTGACCCCCGGGGGGCTAGGGGGGACCAAACACAAATGCCAAAAATTGTTTTCAAAAATTTTTTTTAAAACCATCAAAAATAAAAATTTATCACATATGTCGAGTTTTGATATATCGTTTGTGTAAAAAAAGCCTAATATTAAGCCTAACAATAAGCTGTCAAAAATGACGAATTTAAATTTAGAAGCATTTCAAGCCCATATGTTGGCTGCAGAATTAAAAAAAACCTTTAAATTAAAAACTTTTTCAAAAAAATAAGCCTTAAAAGTTTTTTATTCAAACTTCCAGGTTATTTTTTCAGAGAAAATATATTTTGATGTTAAAATTCTACTACAAAATTGCCGAATATCGCAGCTAAAAAATGCACTTTTAAAGTGTTTTCTTAGTTGCAAACATGTTTCCCCGTTTGCCAACACAAATGGATGTTTTTGCTTGCAGTATGTATCTGCATCTGGTGTAATCCAGAATGTCTCTTTTTTATAATTTAAAATGTTTACCATAGTGTTAAATTACATAAATTGGTGTAATGCTTGTTAATGTATAAGGTTTTTGTTTGTTTACTAAATTTAAAAATTTTTTGTTTATAATATGTATTTGTGTATAAATTTTTATGCAAAAAGTTGTTAGGTAACTGAGTGAGAATCCGTGTATTTAACTGAAGAGGGCAGCACGGAGGCGTTTTAAACTTATGCCCGAAACGCCATAGTTTGTAGGTATATTATGTAATAGTTTTATTTTAAATGTCGCTGTAAAAATTCGGATTTTTGGCCTTAAAATTTTGATAAAAAAGATTTAGCAGACTGCCTTCGTCTTTCTGTAAAAGACACCGTTTTTCTTTTTGACTCAAAACTCTATAAACAGATTGATGGAGTTGCAATGGGTAGCCCCTTAGGACCCACACTAGCAAATGCTTTTTTGGCTTTTCATGAAAACACTAGCAAATGCTTTTTTGGCTTTTTTGGCTAACAGACTGCCCTGCGGACTTTAAACCCATATTTTTTCGACGTTATGTAGACGACTGCTTGGCAATTTTCAGAGACAATTCGCATGCTGACTTATTTTTGAACTATCTTAATTCAAAACATCAAAATATAAATTTCACCATAGAATCAGAAAATTCGCATTCTCTGCCATTTTTAGACATTTCAAAACAAAACAACCGTTTTACTACATCAATTTATCGAAAGCCTAGTTTTAGCGGCCTTTACTCCAATTTCAAAAGTTTTATGCCTTCTTGCTATAAGTTGGGTCTTATATATTCATTACTTTTTCGAACATATCAACTATCTAGCAGTTTCATATCTTTTCACCAGGACTTAGCCGTTTTAAAAAATCTTTTACAGAAAAATTCATATCCTATTAGTCTTATTGACTCATGTATTAAACGTTTTTTGGACAATATTTATATCCGGAAAGACAAAATACCTAGTGTAATGCGTTTGCGGGTCATAATAACACTCCCATATATTGGCAATTACTCTAAGCGGGTTAAACTTCGTCTAAACAAACTTTTTCGACATCATTTTAAACAAATTGATTTGCGTGTTGTCTTTAGTATTTCTCGTAGAATGAACAACTTTTTTCCTTACAAAGATAGGATCCCGTTTGCTATGAAATCTAACGTTGTATACAAATTTCGTTGTCACGCTTGCAAAGCCGTGTACTTTGGCGAAACAACTCGCCACATATCAGTTAGAATTTCAGAGCACACAAGGATATCCTATCTTTCTGGAAAACCGTTGAATACTTCTCGTCATTCTTCAATTCAAGATCATGCCTTAAATTGTGTTTTACAAACTAGGGCCCCCAATTTTTTGCGATTTTTCTATAGTAACTTCAGCCGACAATGAATTCGCATTAAAAATCAAAGAAAGTCTTTGTATTCAATTTTACAAACCCAAAATTAACGACCAAAAACAATTACCATTGTCGTGCTTTTAATTTTGTTACTGCGCTTTTTATAAACTTTTTTAATTTTTTTAGTTTTGTTACTGTGCTTTTTAAACTTTTTTAATTTTTCTAAAAAAACTTTTAAAAAAATATTTTTTATGTAATTTTAATAAAATTTTTATATTTATATTCTATGGTTCACAATTTAGTTGTTCTTTTTTTAAACTTTTAGCCGTTTTAAAAGCTGTTTTTCTTCTTCAAAGTTCCTTTTTTTACAAACTTGAATCTTTCTTTTTTGTAACTGTATTGTAATGTTTTAAATCTCGTGATTTATATATTATTATTTATTGATATTTATTTATTTAATACTATACTTGAGCTTATTATAATTTATAATTTATTTTAGTAACTGATGATGGCATCCGTTCGAAGCCTAAACGTCTTATGGAATTAATAAAAAGTTTTAAAGTCTTCGTTTTAACTGTTACAGCGACATTTAAATTTTTGTTCCCAAAAACTCAATCATTACCGTCTTTAGTTTTATTTTATGTTAGTTTTATAGTAGTGTTTTGTTAAAAAATTGTAATTGTGTTTGCATTAAAACAGAGGTCTTATGATTATTACAAACTAGTTCAAGTCTTGTCTTGTAACCAGCGGCCGTTAAGATTGGTTTTAAAATTTGCTTATATGTCATGATCGACCGCACAATATGTCAGATCACAAAATCTTGATTACCAATCGATTTTCCAATGTTAGTTGTGTATATGTTTGTTGAAAGACCAGCAAACTTGCAAGCAACAACTGTGTTTTTGTCTGTACTTCATTGTATCAGCTTGCTAACTGTAAATTCCATTTACCACATTTGCACAATTTGTCAGATCACACCCCCTTCCTAGCCAAATTTTGGGTATGAATTTAGGTCAAAATTTACTGTTACAAACACAGTTTTGTAGTAAAAAAATAGCACTTTTGTACTCTTGTTATACATAAATAGCCTATTTTAGTATATAATATTCTATATTAGTGCTAAAAAACTTTTTGAGATGGCGCGGCAGTGGTGTCAGGTGTAATAGCCCGGGTTGATTAGACAACAGAGTATTACATTAATTTGTATAACTTAGATGTTGATTTGTATTGATTGTTTGACTGTTATGTTTGCAAGCATATACCTGTTAAATGCAGATAAAATACATGTATAATTATATTACTATGTTGATTTGGCGGTTCATGCATTGTGATGAAGTTGTAGGGGTACAGGATCGATAGAACCCTTTGAAGACCCATACGACTTCCGAATGTGAGACTACTCCTTTCATTATTTAAAGGCTGTTACGCGGTTGTTTATGTACAAAACATCACGCAAGAAGGAGATCCACCACAAG
>JASAMX010014961.1:0-11532 GCA_030248175.1 Microlaimidae sp. YZB2_3
TCGAAAAGGATTAAAGAGGTGGAAGTCAAAAGCGCTGTGAACAAAAACGCAGAATTCCGAAATTTCTTTTAACCCGTTCCCGTGATCGCCTTTTCTTCGGTTACAACCGTAAAACTTTCGTATGACCTAGGTCGTACTTTGGTCATACATAATTTTTGTGCGTGATTAATGCCCAGTGACCGAGCGAAGAAAAGTCGTAACAGTGCCAAGACACGTTTCTGCTGCCATAGCGTTGATTAGTCGATTTTGGGGACGAAAAACAATTCTGAGCGATTATTGGAGTATACATTAAGGCGAGAGTCGAAACTACGACAATTTTACCTATATTTATAGTTGTTTGCTGCTTTCTTTAAAGGAATGAAAACTATTCAATGTTGTCGTTCGATTTTTGTGACATAAGTTGTAAGAAAAAAGAAACTAAGTGAAGATTTTCGCTAAAAAAGTCGCGGATGTTTAAATTTTCTTGCAATATTTTGATCAAACATTTAGTGCATGTTTTTTGAATTTTGTATTTTTAATATGAATAACAATTATTTTTTAATGATCATCGTTGTTTTATCAAGACTAAAATCTAGTTAAAGCTGGGTTATACACGAAGGATGCCTATTATAATGATTAAATCACAGTTTGATTTTTTATAAAAGACTGAAATCTATAAAAGATGGGTTGTACATTTGTTTACAAATAAAAAAGAAGGCATAATGGCTAATAAAAAAGCAATTTTTAGCTTAAAAACTGACGTTCGTCAACTAATTGAGTTATGAATTATGTGCGAATTGCAATAAATGGTCCAGCATACATGGGCATGGGGGGTTGGGGGGTTAACCCCCCCCCCCCCAAATTCTGAGAAGGGGGGTTTAAGCCCCCCTACTAGAAGTGGGGAGAAAAGTTAACCCCCCCCCCCCCCCCAAGAATTTCGAAAAATGAAGAAAAATATGTGTAAGATGACTTCTAACTGCCTGCAAACTTAAGTTTTGAGGTCAAAATAAATGTTTTAAGCAATAAAAAGCTCAAAAATGCAATAAAAAGGGCTTTTTGACCTAAAATTAGCGTTTTTTACCTATTTTTCCTTCAAAATCGAAAAACGATATGGGTAAAATGCACTCCAGAAAAAAAACGATATGGGTATTTTGCGTTTCTCGGATTTTAACCCCCCCTAATTTGGGGTTTAACCCCCCCCCACTCCGGACCAACTTGCCCATGTATGGTATGACGTGAGCATAAAAGTTACATGCTTTACTCCTCATAAGCAATCAATAATCAATCAACTGATTGAGTACAAATGGCGGTGTATGGTTTTATTTGGTTTCATCTACGTCTTTATTTTTTTCATTTAATTAACTGCAAAAGCTTTCTGCATTTGCTTCTCAACCAAAACTTACTTTGGACAACTCCTTCACCAATTGCTGTCCGCCGAAAGATTTGGCTTTGTATATTGTGTGCTGCTTGACGCGCACGCAACAGTACGACAGGCTCCTGGAGCTTTGATTGATAACCTGCGCATCAATCGGGACCTTCTCTCCGGGTGTAAAGCCACTTTTAGGCACGCTCATGTCGATGGTAATCGTTCCTTTTTTGCTGCAACAAAATTTGAGATCGAATTGAGAGTCGCTCAGTTTAACGCTGTCCAGCGCTTTGACGTCGTCGTTAAGATCCTCGTGACCTACAACGGTGTAGACTTTTTTGGCGATGATGTCGAAATCCCAAGGACGCTCCAGAATGGCTTTGCAAGTGTACCTTAATATAAATATTGATTGCAGTTGATTTTCGCAAAGTATAAAGTTATTTTTTTCTCAAAATAGAATAATAAACTGTTGGAACATTCTTAATTCTGAACTTGTTTTAAAGCCAATTCTAAAATTGTTAAAAAAACTAAAAAATACACTAACAACTTTTTATCTTGTATTAACATAAAATGTATTTAAATTTTTTAAATTTTTTTATGCATTTTACGCATTTTGTATGTTCCTTTTTCCATGGTTTTATTGGTGTACTTCATGTAGTTTATTATGTGATAATACCGGGGCCGGTTGCATAAAACTATAAAGCAGTAAAATAAAGTAGGCCGGTTGCAGTAAAGCAATAAACATATTTATTTATTTATAAATTAAGAAATTTCTCAAGCGTTTGAGATTTGATAAGAAAACCACGGTGCGTTCTGGAATAACTATATTTCAATTTATACAAAAATTATATAATGGTGCAGCTACTAGCTACGCCTGCCAGCTATGGAGAGATGTTTTGTTGTACGTATAAACAAACCCTTTTGTTGGCGAATATGACAAGTTTTTTTTACATAATATGATAAGTTTCTCTTTAGTGCACATTTATATTGTAGAACACATTTTGTAGATTTGCAAATTAATTCTATGCAAAACGCTTTGATTGTTGTTTTGCACAAGCACGATTTAATTTTGTATCTTATTTAAAAAAAAATTATTTTATCTTAAAAAATTTTGCCACTTAATATTTTTTGAATAAATCAGATTAACAGTATCGCATATTTAAAGAAGAAAATCCCTGACTAAAGTTTGGATTTTTTTGCTTTGCTAAACGCTAATCTTCATTTTGTTGTAAGTAATTTTGCTTATATATATAATATATATAAATATATAATGATAATGCGGATATATATAATAATCGCCAAAGATAATGATTAGGTAATTATTAAAGGATTGAATGGTTAAATCTATTTAATTACATGTCTAGTTTTTTATGTCATTTCAATGCGTAATGTTAATGTATTAAAATGCTATTTTTCACTTTTATAATCGTAGTAGTTAGCCGCTTTTTTATATTATCACCCCTTTTTATCAGAAAATCGTTTTTTAAAAATAATGCCACGTAATACTTCGTAAAAATTTGCAACGGCAAGCTTCTTACTTAGCTATAACCCCTACTGTAAAAGCAAAAAACGTAATATGGTGTTGAAACATTTGGGGATATATTTCAGGTTTTATTGGGTATTTCAGTTTTGTCACATTAAAATAAATACGCCTCTTTATATATTATACGACGCGTTGGAAAATTTTTGGTTGCACCAACAAACCCAACTAAATTGGTATTAAATTACCAAACGTGTTTGTTCTCCTCATTATACCCATTAGTATGCGAAAATGACACAAATTATTTATTTATGTTGTTTGGCAAACAATGCTTGTATAAAGCTTGGTTAGACATTGGTCCCATTTTATTATGAATAGCGTAGACTGGGGTTTTATGACCGAAAAAATCATTACTCGTTAAAGAAGCTGTATTTGCTTCAGCCAACAGCGCTAACTAGTGACACTACAGAATGAGTCAAAAGATTGAAAATATTGGTGTGAATAACACTTTTCATTGATTG
This sequence comes from Microlaimidae sp. YZB2_3, assembly GCA_030248175.1. Lineage (NCBI taxonomy): Eukaryota > Metazoa > Nematoda > Chromadorea > Desmodorida > Microlaimidae > Microlaimidae sp. YZB2_3. Next base: position 3,347 of record JASAMX010014961.1, read on the forward strand.
CCTACTACAAGAGATTGAGCAAAAATAAACAAAGATATAAGAGTCAAAATGAATCATTGTCAATTACGTATTGCATTAAAATGACATTTGGTTAAATTAAACCCGGGAAGAAACCGCGCGTTGTGATTTTTTTTCTGTTAATGCTCAAAACCTGGTTCTCAATAGAATGGCAAGTGACAACACGTTCAGTACGCGTTAAAACCGCTACATTGTCACTTATTTATGCGATGTGAACGTGTTGTCATTTGTCACTTCGGTAGCGTGAACTAAAGATAAATTCTATCAGGGTGAAAATGACTTGGTGGTAAAGTAACCACTCGTTCTTCGAGAAAATATCACGTGGAGAGAAACACCTGACGCAACTTAATTAATAATTGGTTACATCGTCTCTAAAAACTTTTTATTATTATTTTTATTATTAAGCGTTCATTTTTTATTTGTTCCTGAGGGCAAGCGTTACGCCCTGAATTTATGCCTGAAGGATTTTAACTTTAGCTGTTTAACGATTTTTATTTTAAAAAAACGGAATTTATATGATAATTTCAAATTATACGACTGGTTTTTTTGGCTAAAAGAAATGAGTCAAGAAGGTATACTTGCTTTATATTTACTGTGACTCATCAAAGATGGTTTGTTTGCAGCAATCTTAAATTAGTCCCAGTCCCATTTAGTTTACCTAGACTTAGACTCTTTATGTTGCAGTGCTATTAATTGTAACGAGCCTGCTTGTTGAAAAAAACTCGTCGCTTCATTCAGCGAATTTTCCCCGTAAATTGCCAATTGTTTGCGAAGGAAATTGCCATAAAAAAATATACATTAGGGGTTTCGAATTTGTGTTCATTTGCCATGCATTTCTGTTAATTTATTATTATTTGGAAAAAAACATAATATATGAAAAATTGTGTTGTTTGGTTCGGCAGATGTTATGATGGATATTTACTACATACGCACGACTATGAAAATGATTTTTCAATTTTTAGTCCAATAAAAGTTTTGCAAAAAAATCTTATAATATCAAAAGAAAAAATAATTAAAAAGCAAAGGCAGAAAAATGAACCCCAAATAGGTATTTAAAATTTAGTATAAATGATATTGTTTTAATACAAACACTAGTTTAAACGACTATGAGCAGTGGATCCAAGAATAACGCCTAATATGAAAAATATATAATTAAAAAAATATCAAGCTGTACACTAGTGACGTTCCTACTCTCCACTCAATGCTTTGCCTAGCGGAAAAAGCTCTAGTCTTTAAAAGTTACAAAATACACGACATTATTTAAATATTGTTGTTAATTCGTTCGTTTAAAATTTTAAGAATTATAGGCACCTTGCACTGGAACTCGGTTTATACATGAAGTATGCAATAAACATAGGGAGTAACCATAATGGATAATTACCGTATCTCCTACTTATCTTTTGTAGTATGCAGATCAACCCTCGAAAGCACGCGAAATTTCTATCAGTTGATCTGCATACTACGAAAGATAAGTAGGAGATACGGTAATTATCCATTATGGTGACTCCCTATGTTTATTGCATACTTCATGTATAAACCGAGTTCCAGTGCAAGGTGCCTATAACACAGTGTAAAATTTATTGAAACCTTCTACTCTGTAGCTGTAAATCAAAAGAAAAATTTGTAAAGCGTTTTTTCGACTACTGAACCGACAAAAACCCTTACGTAACAGATATTCAAATAATACTAATAATATAACAGTAGGTAGGCAAATTAATTTTTAAATTCATTTCGGTAACACAACCCTTTTTGTTAGAAAAAGCTAAAAATACACCAAAATGAATGGTATAAAAGCATTATGCTTACCTTATACGTCGGTACTCCCCTTCGAAACTGCATAGGATTCGGAGACGAAAGAGCCACGGGTACTAAAGAACCCGAAAAAAAGGGACCTAAGAGCTGCATTTTCTGGGACCAAAGAGCCACAAAAAGGTCACCTTAGAGTCAATGGAGAAAAGCAAAAAGATGAGGGGAAAGAAATGACGGGACCTTAGAGCTGGGTACTAAAGAGGCAAAATAGGGGTCTTAAGAGCCCGAAAGGAAGGCACATAGGGCCCTAAGAACCAAATGAGAGCGGACCTGCTCACAAATAACCTTTACATGCGTAATCGACGAGTGAGAGGGACCAAAGAGCCAAAAAGTAAAAAAACCGTTAGTAGACTACTTTTATAAAAAAATTAGAAAGTTTTAATAGGAATATTCTTTAAATATATGTTTTAATTTTAGGAATATTCTTTTTCATGCCTCGGAATTAACAAACTTAATTCTAATTAATTAATTTTCCTCTCTGTTTTCGTATATTCCTCAAGGTATTTCTTGACGACCGATGGACGAAATGGGCTATTTAACATTTTAAATTTTGACCAAAAAAAAAAGATTAGGAGAAGATTGAGACTTATATTTCTTAATTTCGTCTTCTCGAGTTAAATTATCTCGAGTTAAAGTTAAATTTATTTAATTTACAAATCACTATAACAAAAAAAATTAAAAAAATGTTTTCAGCGAAAAAAATTATATTAGGTGCGTTTGTAAGGAATTGGGGACAATTCGCTCCCGCCAATTCGCTCCCGGACAATTCGCTCCCGGGACAATTCGCTCCCGGACAATTCGCTCCCGAGACAATTCGCTCCCGGGACAATTCACTCCCGGGAGTTTTTATAAACGCAAATCTTATCAAACCAACTTCATTAGGGACAATTCGCTCCCGGGACAATTCGCTCCCGGAAGTTTTTATAAACGCAAATCTTATCAAACCTACTTCATTAGGGACAATTCACTCCCTGGAGAATTCGCTTTCTGCCCAATTCGCTACCGGCATTTTTAATAAACTCGATTCTTTTAAAGTAATTCATTCAGACGAAATTAATGATTTTTTTAGCTATTGTTTGCAAAAAAATGAGTAATTTATGCAATAATTTGTTTGCAATAGCAAAATAGCAAATTAAGAAAAAACTAGCAAATTAAGATTGATTTAATTTAAACTAACGATTTAATCATTACATAGTTTAGCTATTTGTTTTTTCAAATCAAATTAAAACTGTTGTCTTATTTAAATGCATTCATATGATCTCATTGTTAACTTTAATGTGTTGTTTCTCATATTTTTAACGTTGCTTATGTGCCTTTTAAAGAAATTGTTTGGTTAGTAATGAAATATAAAAAATTGTTATATGGATATAATAAAAATTGTTTTTATAATTACAATATAATACACAAAAACTAAGCATTCCGTTATGCTCATTTATTTTTAAGTGAGTCTAACAAAATATAGGTTAGTTTATATGACAGTTAAATCATTGTATAAATTACTCATCATTTTTACAAACAATAGCTAAAAAATCATTAATTTCGTCTGAATGAATTACTTTAAAAGAAACGAGTTTATTAAAAATGCCGGTAGCGAATTGAGCAGGGAATGAATTCTCCAGAGAGCGAATTGTCCCTAATGAAGTAGGTTTGATAAGATTTGCGTTTATAAAAACTTTCGGGAGCGAATTGTCCAGGGAGCGAATTGTCCCTAATGAAATTGGTTTGATAAGATTGCGTTTATAAAAACTCCCGGGAGCGAATTGTCCCGGGAGCGAATTGTCCCCGGAGTGAATTGTCCGGGAGCGAATTGTCCCGGGAGCGAATTGTCCGGGAGCGAATTGGCGGGAGCAAATTGTCCCGGTCCCGTTCGTAAGGACTTATACAACACAAAATAGCCGATAAAGATTTTTTAATATTCGAAACAGACTAAAAAATCACAAAAATTTATCGTAAAATTTGGTAAATCAGTAATTCCAGAGATACATACGACAGTATTTTAAAATCGGCTTCTCGTAACAGCACTTCTATTTTGTTTAAACGAAATTGTTAAAAGTAACAATTCTGCGGTTGTCGAAGACAAATAATATTTTGTTTGGCCAATAAAAGTGTTATCGGTGGATAAAAACATATTATAATGAACATTTCATGAGAAAACATCAATTTATTAAATCAAAACTCTAAAAAAAAACAATTTTGCGACCGTCCAAAACATTTATATTGTATATCCAAAACTTTGTTATAAATTGCAAGTTGTTTGCTAGATAAAAATTCATTCTGGTCATTTAAAATGAAGCTTCGGTTTTTTAGGTTAGAACCTATAATATTTATATAATAGATATTTAATTAATATTTATAATGAAGGTATTAACAAAAATAAACAGATTTTTTTAAATGTTTAAAAAATATGTTTATAATCATTCTTTAATTAAATCGGGGTTCATTCTATAAAATTATAATAATAAACGCACCAAAACAAAATTTTAGGGTGTTGATACAAAGAGACTTAAAAATTTTGAAACCGAGGCAACATGGAGACAAAACTGAGTAACTTAAGAAACTTGCAGCCAGAAAAAAAACTGTTATTTATTAAATATTTCCGGGGTTTTTTTGCCATAATTACAAACATTATTTTGTTTAATAATCATCAAGACAGACTAAAAAGCTTTTGTAAAAAGTGAGAACCTACCGAAATTTAAAAATTGCAAAAACCTTTTGCATAAGTCAAAGCTAAAAAATGAGCCAAAAAAATGAAAGTTTTAAAGCCAAAAGTGTGTAAAATGAAAAAAGACAATATCTTTTGTAAGAAGTGAGAAACTACCGAAAGTTTAAAATCGCAAAAACCCTTGCTTAAGTCAAAGCTAAAAAAAACGAAAAAATAAAAATTTTAAAGCCAAAAGTGTAAAATGAAAAAAACCCAATATCTAATCGCGAACTTAAAGTCAAAACTTATTATATAACGTAATTAAAAAAAACGAAACGCATTTAAAGGCTCTAAGGTCCCTTTTTTGTGGCTCTTTAGTCTCAAAAAATCAGTCTCCTAAGCGTGGCTCTTTGTACCCTTGGCTCTTTAGTGTTTTTCGTGATTATCTCCCACTTGGCTCTTTTGTCCCTTTCGTTCCCGCTGCTTGGCTCTTAGGTCCTTTTTTTCCGGCTCTTTAGTACCCAGCTCTAACGTCCCTTGGCTCTTCTGGCCCGTTACCCTGCATAGTAGGGTTTTCGGTAGGGTTAAGTAAGGGATTTCATGGTTCCCTTGGGCAAAATGCGTACCTTTTTTATTAATGTAAACTTAAAGTACGTTAAAACCGATGATATAAAAGCATTATGCTTATCTTATATATCCATACTCCCTTTCGAAACTGCATGGTAGGGTTTTTCGATAGGAATTTCATGGTGTCCCTTCGGCAAAATGCGTACCTTTTTTATTAGTGTAAACTTAAAGCATGTTAAAATCGACGATATAAAAGCATTGTGCTTACCTTATATGCCCGTACTCCCCTTCGAAACTGCAGGGTAGTGTTTTCGGTAGGGTGAATGTAAACGGTATTTCGTGGCGCCCTTTGGACAGGACTCGCTCTTTCGGTTTCCCGTAAGCGTGCGTGTATTCCGTATTAAACTGATGGCAGAAATAGGGCTCGCTGTCCGAGAAATGCTTCCGGGATTTCCCGGAGCTCTTCGTCCAGTAAGTTTTGGCTTTTCCCTTCAGCTCCAGGAGGATTTCGTCGATTTTCTTCTCGTCTTGCAGCACCAGCACGACCACCCCGGACAGCAGTTCCCCGGCGAAAAAAACCTCGTCCGGGTTGTCGAAGTGGATGTCGAAAGTTTCAACTTTCACCATTTTGCAGACGGCCGACCCCGAGCTTTAAAGCTTTTTTTATTAGCAGGAATTGCGCTAAACGGTTTTCCGAGTCCCGTGTTGAATTGTATGTGTATTAAATTGTTAAATTAAAAGGGTTGAATTTTAAATTGTATTAAATTAATAAACAGTTGAGGTATTCCAGGTGCATCCAGCTATCACAGCTGGGAAATGCTCCAGCGGGACTGTTAGAATATAAGTTTGACAAAAATCATATAAGAAATAATTTTTCAGAAAATTGCTAGGAATATAATAAGAAACAGTATTCTTGCCAGTCATGTAGTGAAAAATTTTGAAATGAGCTCCATTAGTTAGAAGAAGAAAACTGCAGAATGTTCACAAAGAAGGACTGCTAATCCTATAAATAATTTAAAAATGAAAAAATAAATACTATAGTACCATGTTGGATAGAGCCAAACACTAATGTGGTTTTGTTTAATATCAAATAGAAAAACGGAATGGGTGGACGCTAAGTACTAATTTTCACCTAAAATCAACGAACCAAAAAATTGTTTTTTTATTTTTTCGAAGTTAAAAACTCCTTATAAACTTTTAGAGTCTGTTCAACAATGACTAGAAAAAAATTTTCAGGTGTGCATATCTCGTTAACAGTACGGTTGATTCAGACGATATTTTTTTCAATTTATAGCCAAAAATAGCTACCATCAAATTCTATAGACTAATAAAACTTGTACATAAAAGCAATCGATATGACAGGTGCGATTTGTAAGACAAAAAACGCATTAAACTTCGCATTTTTTAAACAGTTTTAAAATGGGTTTATAAATCAGTTCTATGATTCAGATTCTTTTAAGTACTGTAGGTCGATACATACATCTAGCTTTTTTTTTATAACCTTGCTGATAAAAGTTACTATTAATTTGGCAAAAAAAATCAAGATTAGCATATTATTCTAATTAAAAAATTTCAGGCTTTTTTATTTCCGCGCAGCGAGGACAGGGACAGGTGTTAAGCTTCTGTGACTTTTTTCATTTGATTGTTGTTGCAGGAAAATGATTTACAATCATTTTAAAATCGTCGTTACTACGGAAAAATGAGCCACAATTTGTATAAAATACTTGCGACTGTGACTCATTTTAGATTTCTAACAGTTCCTTACTAACTACGGAATAAGTCATAGTCACGTGTATTTTATAATGACAGTGGCTTATTTTGCCGTAGTAACGACGAAATACACGTGACTCTGAATCATTTCAGAGGATTTAGGGTCGATGGAGCCTAGGGAACTTAGAGCTGGAACTTGGAGCCAAACATAGGGAACTTGGAGCCGTAAGTGGGGAACTTGGAGCCGTAAGTTGGGAACCTGGAGCCAAAAATAAAAATCGCTAAAACGTGTACCTAAGCCTAAGCGAAACCTAAATTTTACCACAAACCAATTTTTTCTGAAAGGCTCCAGGTTCCCATTGCTCGTGGCTCCAAGTTCCCAAAAATCTTCGATGGCTCCAAGTTCCCTGCTTGTGGCTCTAAAGACCCCGTACCTTTCAGAGTGTTAATAAGTTGCTGTGTAAAGTCTAAATGAGTCGCAGTCGCATATATTTTATACGCATTCCGGCTTATTCTGCCGCAGAAGCGGCGATTTATACTGACTGCGATATTTCAGTACAATAAGTTATGATAAAATTGTCTTTATGAACTTTTTTTATTTTTGACTTGGAAGCCAAATGAACCAAAGCAAATGAAGCCAATATCGACATAATAAATCCTATTCCACTGATTGAACACTGACCAGACGTTTTTTTATAACGGTAAAAGCAGGATAATACATACAGATTTATTTTAACAAATTGGATTTTTAAATTGCTCAGAACGGCGTACTTCTTTAAATCAAAATCTATTTTTTTAAAATTTTACATTTGATCTTCTCGGAAATGTGAAATCCAGAAATATGATAACGAATAAATCGCGTTTTTGAAAGAAGAAATGCCAAATAATTTAGCTTTTTGACAAAAACAATAGGCGATACAAGACTTTAACAAGTAATATCCACTTTCACTACCTTATTGCGTTACACCATCACCCGCCAGCTTTATATTAAAACTCATATAGGGCGTCATATTTTTTAAACATTAACACAACAGAAATTGTAACAGAACCAAGGTTATAACATTTTAAATTCAGCCCGACCGCTCCAGAGTATTGTTTTTAATCACGATCTTATTAGTTTTAAAACTGTTGTAGTAAATCATTTCTACCTTACTTCACTCTTTGCCATATAAAAACGGTAGTTTTAAAATTGTTATTCATATTAATAATATTGTCAATGATTTAGTTATTGCTATGGGCGTAGTATATTAGCTTGAAGGTTACGCTATAATACTACGCCACACGCGATAATGATTTTTAAGCCTCCATGCAGTTGGGCTGACAACCCAAAGCTGTAAAATTCTACGGCCCCTCAATTTGATATCACTCAATCTCTCATATAGTCTTCTCTCTCTTTTCGCTGAACACAATACGTAACTGAACGAAATACAGGGACATATAA
>JASAMX010014963.1:0-10557 GCA_030248175.1 Microlaimidae sp. YZB2_3
TAAAAAACTTTACATTTTAATGATAAAGTGTAGGATTAGGAGATGTAAATTTTATTATCATTAAAATGTAAAGTTTTTTATAGTAAAAGGTAGGATACAAATTAGGAGAAGATTTACGTTTTATGATTGGGTTTATGAATTTAGATATTCAGTTTTTTCTATGGTGTATTGAATTTTTGTATTATAATTAACGATTTTATATATTTTTTTGTTTAAAATATTTTTCTTGTAAAATATTTTGGGATATTTTTTTGGCTTCAGGTTTTACTCCACCTACTTTTTACTAATATCGCTATGCAAAATATTCTTCGAGACCTTTTTGTACATTCCAATTTCCGTCGCAATTCTTTATGAAAACCGCATATCACGGTATAGTATCGTACATTATTGTTCCGCATGCCGGATATAGTTGTATGTTATACTAAAAACAAATCAAATTAAACTCGAGTCAATAAAGCAGGTACTATAACCAAAAATATATAATGATATATTAATATATAGTATTATATATTTTTGCTATAACTATTAAATGAAAATTTTTAAAAATAAAGTAAAAGTTAAAAATAACCATTTTGTCATCGTAAGACCAAGCCAAAGAGATGTATTTTCCAGTTCCCGGAGCCCAAAAGGGGTCGAATTTACCCTGTAGCTCTATGTAGAGATTGCCCTGTCTATCAGACCATGTAACCGCTTCATTGCAATCTGATAACGATCCATTAAGAGATTCACAACCAGGAGGAGTAAACCAACAGCCTTTGGTAATTCCGCAATCGGTTGAATTGAGTTCTCGTAAATTTTGACTAATACTCTAAAAACAAAAACACCGAAAATAAAATTATGCGTGATAATCCATAATTAATAGCGTTGGTTTGTCTTTTTGTATCTACAATTTTTGACGGCGGATAATTAAACCATTGAAAAATTTATACAAATATCAATTGGCTTACTTAAGGTAATCTGAAGGCATAGGTGGCCAAACTTCCCGATTAGGGAGTGTACCCAAAATTTGCGGAGATACAGTATAGTGAAAATCTTAGGCATGGCTATTGCTTAAATATTCTATTTTTACGGTTTTTAGTACTGGGACCCCCAAATTTTAGGGGGGAGCGGCAGTTTGGGATTTTTTTAAATGGGGTATAAATCCCTCAACCCTTCCCCTGCCCACTTATGTTTATGTTATATATTTAAAAACATTTATATTTGATTATCGTTTTTATTTCAAATCAAATTTGTTACCACAATCATAATCAGCAATTTATTAATTTCCTTTTCAGTTGTATACAAAATAAGACTGAGCGACCATGATAACTAAGATCGTTTGAAAACAAATAAATTTAACTTATTTATGCTTATGTTATATACTTAGAAAGATTTATATTTGATTATCGTTTTTATTTCAAATCAAATCTATATTTTCTATTTTGTTACCAAAATCATAATCAGCAATTTATGAACTTCCTTTTTAGTTGTATACAAAATAAAACTGAACGACCATGATAACTAAGATCTTTTGAAAATAAATAAATTTAACTCAATTATCTCAAGAGGTGAAGGATCCACCTTTCCATGAAGAAGGGTTTTGCTCTTTAAAACTTTTTCACTGCGTTGTAAAGCAAAATTCTCTGTAACCATAGGTGAGAAAGGGGGGCAGGGTGGGGTCCACCCTCCCTAGCATCGAAATTTTGGGATCCCCCCTAGACGAAAAACTAGGGCCCCCTTCCCCCCAAATTTCCGAATTTTTTACCCCTGACCCTTCTAGAATTTGAAATATGACACCCGCCTCCCCCTCAGGAAAATTTTAGGTACCTTTTTTTTATCACATATTCATGCTTTTACACCCTTTTTATACATGAATATGGCTTTTTATTCAATAAAATGTAGTATTATCCTATAAAAAGAACAATTATTAAAGTTATTATGGTTTAAAACTGTTTTGCTGTGGAGACCGGACCCCATCTGACCCCTCTCTAGATTTCAAAATTTCGCACCCCGGGTCGACTGGACCCCCATAAAATGCTAGGGGGGGGGGTCCGGACCCCCGTGGGACCACCCTCCTAGAATTCAAAATTCGATTTACCCCCGGGAAACCACCCCCCCCCTAGTTTCCCCGACCGTGCTGACCTATGTATGTCTGCAACAGTACAGTGCCCCTTATCTTTGAATTGAATAATAAATGTTTTCGTAATTTTGAGCATTGTTATTGAATGTAAAATTATTAAGTAAATGGCAAAAATGTTTTTCGCCATTTATTAAAAAAAACAACAAAAATTCATTACGAACTATTAACTAAAAAAAACAAACAAACTTTACTAAATCCTAATATATTTCCTTAACCCTATTTCCACCCCAAACAATTCTTATAAGTGTAGTTGTGATTGCAATACAATTGAAAATTTGCAACTAAAACCAAAAAAGTCGTTTGCAGAGTGGCTAACCTAATCAGTTGACTGTGCCTGCAACACTTCAATTTCGGTTTGAGAAAAATGTCAATTCTATACAGTTATTTTTGTATATTTTGTACCAATGGGGGATTTAAAAAATTCTGCGTTCTAAGTTATTTTTTTAAACTTCATAACCGCAATATTTTTATATGGTCCTCCCATGTCACGTCCTTCACCAAACGATTTTAACAGGTCAACCAGATTAAATGCAATCACAGTAAATTTTAACGACGTCAATTTTGTGTACTAAATCACCTACATTATTATTAAAATATTAAGAACTTACAAATTTAGTGAGTATAAGTATAACTAATATTTTACTAACCAGATACATTAAAGACCCATAAAAACAATAAACTTTCCAGGAAAACTAAAAAACCGCAAAAATTAAACAAAATTACTGCCGCTTGATGTAATTTGAATGATGATGTGTTTGGGTTTAAACATTTCCAACAGTTAATGAATTTGAAACACGTTTTGATTAAAAAACTATTTTATAGTGCACACACACAGATTATGAGTGATTTCAAGAACAAAAAATTTAAGCGTTTTTAAAAAAATTTTAAAATTTAATACTTAAGTAGGAATTAAAACCAAAAATAAAATAAAAATCTTCTCGATTGAGTGTAAATTTTATAATTTCGTTTCAAAAGTTGTGTTTTGAAACTAAAACATTAATTTATGAAATCAAGTGAATAATTCAAAAATTTCATAAATTTTGTATTTTTCTTAAAGATAAAGGCTGAAAATGTTGTTTTTGTAGCAATTGTTGCGTGTTATTAAATGTTAGGGTCATATTGATTTTATTATAAAAATCTTGCGGCCGATTTTCAATTTAACATAGTAATAAAAACAATATGCTTTAACTTAAAAATTATAAAATTACTATCATAATTTATTTTTAATAAAAAATTTTGCCAACAGATTTAATTTTGTTGAATTATCTTGTAATATTTGTTTTTTTAGTAATATTAAGAAATAACCCCGTAAGGATGGATCTTGGACCTGCCACCCAAAGACTGGAGGCAGGTAGGAGGGGGGTAAAACTGCCTCAGAGGTAGAAAATAGGCAGGGTGGAGGCAGGTAGGAGGCAAGGTTGAGGCAGGTAAAACTGCTTCGGAGGCAGGTAGGAGGCAGGTGACCCTGCCCCCTATGTTGAAGCATCTACAGGTTAGGAGGCAGGTAGGAGGCAGCTAAAACTGCCTCGGAGGCAGGTAGGAGGCAGGGTGGAGGCAGGTAGGAGGTAGGTAGGAGGCAGCAAAATTTTCGATGGAGGCAGGTAGGAAGCAGGTAAAAACCGTTTTTTCTAAATTCAGGCAACCCGTCCTCACCGGGATAAAATATTTCGGTCATTGCGTGATTTACATAAAACACTGAAATAGGGGTATTGTGTCTATCTTTAAAATTATATTAAAAAATAATTTATTTATATCAAATTCGTAAGTTGACAAAATTTCGTGAAGGTGGAATTTGTTTTGTAAAGTATACCTGTTAACAGCGCTATAAAACCATAATCTATTCCGCGCAGCCACAAGCAATCAAACTGCGCGGTTTAAAAACGTTCCATAGTTTGTGATAAAATAATAAACCTAAAGGTCCTGTAGTGGCAAAACGTAAATAAAAAATCGAAACTATAGTGTTTTGGCTATGAAATTAAATATATGAAGCCAAAAAATTAGCTAAATAATCAATGATCAATTAGTCCGAATGTAAAATTGTACAAGTGTTTTTTACACCAAAGTGGGATTCTCTCCATTTTACCATAAGTTTTTTTGAAATTGAATATTATTACTGGAAACGATGTTTATTAAACGACATTCTCTCTGAAATTTTTTATTAATATTATCTTTTATTTACAATACAAATTAAGAAAACATTTATTTCACATTACAATAGCATTACACAGTGTGTACAAATTAAAATAAATAAATACGGCAGAAATTTATCGAAACATAGTGCAAAGAGAACTAAAGCAATTTAGCAACCGGAATATTCTTCTTCTTTTTTGGTTTGACAGGTAACATGTTTCAATACTGTTCTATTTAAATTGTGTGTGTATTTGTTTCGGATTTCAAATAAACAATTAAAAAAACACTATCTTTCAAAAGCTTACACTAAAATTAATTTTATAAATTATTGGAACTACTTACATTTAAACTGAAAAAGATAATGGTGAGTTTTCTAATCATAATATTTTATACAGAATATGGTATTTATTATGAAAGCTATAATAACTTCAAAAATAACTTGTTATTAGATACTCTATTTCAACATAAAAATATTTAATTAATTATATTTCCCTGTAAAGTCATAAAAAATTAATAAAGATTTGTTATGCATGGTTGTATAAAAAATTTTTCACTAAGCAACTTTCTGTTTCTTCTGATTTCTAAGCAAATTAGAAATTTAAAGTTATAATTAAACCTTAATTAAACAAATTAAAACCGAACTCAAAAAAACTTTTGGTAAACTATGTATGATTTGTCCAATTGCTTATAAAGTTCTCTAACATAATAATAAATTTATTAATATAATATATTATATATTTTTAATTATCTAAACTTCTATGAATTTTCACTCGAATTTTCGTAAGTGGGCGAATGCTCTTCAGCATTTTGGCATTTCGGTGCAAAATCTGAATACTCTTTTCTAACGTGATATCCCCTAAAACAAAATTATTATGTTCTTAATTTAAAAAAATGTATACAAAAACAATAATAATAACATTAAAAATTACTGTGAACAAAATATTAACCTACTGGGGCCTATTTCATAAAGATTTCTGTAATTGTAAATTAATAAACGCATTTTATTTCTTCTTATTTTATTAATTAAAAAATACGTACGTAACTGTGAAATTAACGGAATTTACAGAGATGTAATTTTTTAAATTCTAAACGCAATTTTATTAATATACTTTTTAATTAAAAATATAAAAGAAAAATATGCGTTTATTAATTTACAGCTGTAAATTAATTACAAGGAATTTTTATGAAATAAGCCCCTGGTGTAATTTACTTGATGTGACGTCGACGTGAGCCGTTTTAACCCGTTAGCCGTGAGTATAGAAAGTTTTAAAATTTAAAAAGAACGTTCTTAAATTACCTATAAGATCAAATTTTAAGTTTTTGTCATTTGGACGCTTTGGACGAAATATGTCTCGGGCTTTACAACTCTGCCGTTTATTATAATTACTACGATCAGTCATTTTAACAGTTAAGTAAAACTACATGATTTTAAAACACAATTAAATTTTATGCCAATTATTGGAAATCTTTTATATTAATCAATTTTTTAATCTTCTAGTGGGTATCAATCTACAGCTCGAAAAACATGTACAATAATTCTTTAAATTTATATTTTGTGCGTACTTCAAATTAGTCATTACTCACATGAGCATCAAAAAATGTTCGCGTGACAAAAATGTTTGACAAAATAAAATAAAATAAAATAAAACAAAACACACCCACCTATTTACTAAAAAACAAATATATTTTATTTATTTATTTATTTTTGTTTAAAAGCAAAAAAAATTTTTTTTTAAATAAGGCGCATGTTCGTATCAGTTTAGTTTTAGTTGGATTTAACACCTTACTATCAGTCAAAACTGTCTTTAAATTGTTTTATAATTTAAAAAAAGAAGGGATACATACTTGGAATTAAGATCCTCAAAATATCTGATAATCAGTGAAAAATATAGATTTGCAATAAATATTTCCTAATTAGCTTGTTTTTTAAACATTCCGAATTGCAGTAGAAATAAGAAAAAAATTAAACTTATCAAGTTCGATTTTGTTTTTTTATTTATTTAAAGGTTATATAAATGTATATAAAAAGGTTAGCAAATTTTATACTGTTTCAAATATTGTGTTTTTTTTTCAATCAAAATCGTTTCTGGAACACACGACAAACGAGAGCACAAACTCAAATCCGACATTTAAACAAGAAAAACGAATAAACACGGATGTGCAGTGCAATTGTTTAAACTGACCTGCCAGCTAAAAAATAATGAACCCTTCAAATTTTAAAATTTGTAAAAAACTTTATCGCTTAAACTTTTATAAGCTGCTCACTTTAACGACAGTGTATTTTTTATTTGTGTAATAGCTTGGAAAACTGAATGAAATAAAAGATTTTAAATGGATGATATTCTAACAAGAAACTTGCTTGTTTTTATTTACTATGTTGCATGTAAACGAACATCAAATCGACATATTGCAAATTCGTTTTTTGTGAAAATTTCTGAAGCAAGAATCTGACAGTCACTGTACTGAAAAACACTTGCATTTTTAATAAAGTTTTCGAATATTCCAATAATACCCATTTCGACTTATTTAAGGTAATTTTTAGCTGTGGAAATGAGCTGGAATAGAACAAAAAATTACTGATTCCAATATGTATTTTTCATTCACAATTTTAAAAACTCTAGTTTCTTTTTTTTATTTTTAAACTAAATGTACCATTATTTTACAAAAAAATAATGAAGTTATCAGAATAAAAAGTTTAAGGGAATTCTAATGGGAGAATCAGTTTTAATGCCTAAAGTACAACTATTAACAAGGGGTTAAAACTTAAAAATAGTAAAAAAACAAAATCTTTTAAAATTAATGTACTAAAAGCGTCAATAAATTCAATAATTAAAAAAATGTTAGAAAACTCGAACCCAAGATATTCTTTGGTTAATAAATTTCAGTTATACTGCCAAAAGCACATACATCACTAAAAGCAAAAATATAATAACACAAAAAAATGCCCCACTGTGAATTAAATTTTTGACTAAAATTTTGTTAGAAAAGTCGCACATTCTTAACTTTGTGCGACTTTGACAAAAACTTTTTAAAAAAATTTAACAAAAGTCCGCTAATTCCTAGAAGTTGTCCTGCGCAGCAAATTTAAACGCAGAGTTAGGTTTCTTGCAGTGAAAATTGAAAGTTTCTTTGTACTCAATGCAGTTTTTTGCGCTGTTCTTATTTTTGCACAAAAAACAAATTGTCCATGTGCGACTTTTCCTAAAAAATTGTTTAGAAATTTACTGTACAGTGGACATTCTCTTGCGCTATATTGTATGCTTACTAAAAGATTAAAACTTGGTAAAATAAAAAAAAGAACCAACCAAAATTAATATTTAGTATTGGGATAATAAGTGGATTTCACTAACCGCCGTTTTAAATATTTCCACTATTAAATTACCTCGATTATACAATATTAATTTCTAGTACTAAATGTTCTCGAAAGCAACAAAAACATTGTTTTAAACAATTGCTTATCATCAAACGTCTCGTAATTTTTCCCAATTCCCAAAGCTTGAAGTATAGCAAATATCAGCCGTATCGCAATATTGTTTTTTCCACTTCGTTTTTTCTATGCGCTTAACGTTTTCCAAGAATGCTTACCTATATACGGCTTGAATCTTTTCAGCGGCGTGTTTTTCTTTTTCCAGTTCTTTTCTGGTCAGATAGCCGCGAACGCCAGCCTGTAATGAGTTTTAAAGCTAGCGCCCACTGATTTGCAATATAAGGGTGAAGTAATAAGGATAAGAAATAGTGTTAGGGTGATAGCGCTGATAACTACATATCAGTGCTATCGTTGCTATCACTATCAGTGCTATCGTTAGAAAACTACTTTTTTATAAATGTAAGTGCATATCTGTACAAAAAAATTACAGCGAAAAACACATTTAGAAGAAGTTTCGCGATTATTTTAAAGCTATGCGGCTCTCTCTAGGTTTACGTGACCACGTTCAAATTTTTTCACGCGTCCGAAAAAAATCAGGTTTTTTCATAAAATTCATATTGCATGCTTGAGAAAACTTTCCAAATATTCAGTTTTTATATATTTTTTGAAAAAATAGATGTATTGTTAAATTTTTTGAGTAAAGATTTATTTTTTATGGAACCGAGAGAATTCGGAGCTGGAACTTAAAGCCAAAAATAGGAAAACTGGAGCTGTAAGTTGTAAGGTGCAGACCTGTGCACTGCCCCCTCCCCCGGGGTTAAACCGGGGGGGGCAATTCCAAAACGGGGGGGCACGGGGGGGCAACTTTTTTGAAACGGGGGGGGCAATAAAACGGGGAGGGGCAAGCAGGGGGGGAAAGAAAAAAAAGAGAAAAAAAGAGAAAAAAAGAAGGGAAAAGGGAAAAAAGGGACAAAAAAAAAGCGGAAATAAGGTAAAAATAGGTCTAAAATGGCTTAAAATACATTGAAATAGGCTAAAAACTGCAAAAAATTCGCGATGATGGCGTCATCATAGGTCAAAAATGGCGTCATATTTTTAGGGTACTTTTTCATTTTTTGGCGGGGGGGGGGCAATCAAACGGGGGGGGGGGGGGAGGGCAAATCCTCCAATAAAACGGGGGGGGCATTTTCAGACCGTGCACAGGTCTGAAGGTGGGATGGGAAATCGTAGTCGTAAGTTGAAAACTTGGAGCCGAAGGTGAAAATTGGTAAAACCCATACCTGCTAAGCATACATGGGCAAGTTGGTCCGGAGTGGGGGGGGGTTAAACCCCAAATTAGGGGGGGGGGGTTAAAATCCGAGAAACGCAAAATACCCATATGACGCTTTTTTCTGGACGGCATTTTACCCATATCGTTTTTCGCATTTTGAAGGAAAAATAAGTAAAAAACGCTAAGTTTAGATCAAAGAGCCCTTTTTATTGAATTTTGAGCTTTATATTGCTTAAAACACTCATTTCCCTCTTCAAAACTTAGGTTGGGGCAGTTAGAAGTCATTTTAAAGACATTTTTTTTCTTCATTTTTCCAAAATTGGGGGGGGTTGCCCCACCGTTTTTTTCCCCCCCCCCATTTCATGAGTGGGGGGGGGGGTGACTCCCTTCTCCGATTTGGGGGGGTTCCCCCCGTTTAACCCCCCCGTGCCCATGTATGCTGCTAAGTGTAAGCGAAACCTATATCTAAGACCAAACCAATTTTTTTCTTAAGAGCTCCAAGTTCCCGTTCTGCGCGGCTTCAAGTTCCTTGTTTACGGCTCTAAAGACCCCGTACCATTGTTAGACGTGCAAACGCGAAACCGATCCCTGTACGGGGTTTTTAGAGCCACAAGCAGGGAACTTGGAGCCATCGGAAATTTTTGAGAACTTGAAGCCACGGGCAATGGGAACTTGGAGCTCTTTAAGAAAAAATGGTTTGGAGTTAAATTTAGGCTTCCCTTAAGCTTAGGTAAACGTTTTAGCGATTTTTACTTTCGGCTCCAAGTTCCCAACTTACGGCTTCAAGTTTCCCACTTACGACTGCAAGTTCCTTACCTACGGCTCCAAGTTCCCTATATTTGGCTCCAAGTTCCCAAGGCTCCATCGACCCTAAATCCCGGTCTCGCGCGCAAAATGCTACATAAGAACTACAGGTAAATTAGATAAAAACAGAAAAATGTTAGTTGCATTCACGTATAAAAAAAGTGATTATATTAGTACTACAACTAAATTGGCTTGCGCATTTTTTCCTTGGAATCCAAAATTGTACGGGGGCATATGATAGCCAATCAACACAAATAATTTTTTGACAACGAATGGCCCCTGTTTTAATTTTAAAGAATCAATGCTCAAGTCATGTGGTTAAATATCAAATATCAAATGTGTAATATTTAAAATGGAATAAAATACCAACATTTTAAATCGAAGTCACGTAGGGTAACTGACTTAATTTCGGCCACCTTTTTATTTTTTTGAATAAGTTTTTTCTGGCTTTTTCAATCAAGCCAAAATTTGGCTTAAAAATCAAACAATAGCTATAATTGTTATTCCAGGGAAAAATTTGAATATTTCTGTTACACTTAAAAATCAGTGAAGGTTTAAACTTTTTTTTAAAGTGGCCGAAGTTAAGGGGCGTGCCATGTATTTCGGCCACCTACAAAAAACTGGCCAAAACTATTGCTTAAACGAACAATAAAAATTTCTAAAGGTTGCAAATTTACCCTTAGGCATTGTTCTTGGTACATATAACTTAATTTTTCCTGTTTGCGAACTTTAATAGTTATTAGCAAAACTTTAAATAATTATGTCAAAACCTTAAAAAAACAAGTTTTAATAATTTGTATTTTTTGTTCAATTTTTATTTTTGGCTTAAAATACATTAGCAATACGTAACTGAACGAAGAACAACAT
>JASAMX010014966.1:0-19722 GCA_030248175.1 Microlaimidae sp. YZB2_3
TTGCGCATTTAATGCATTGAATTCAATGTCATTTATTAAAGATATAAAACATTATTAACTCTGGGTAACTCCGTAAAATTTTATGGAACCTGAAAGAACCATATAAAATAGTCTGTTTTTCTTCTGTTTAAATTTTTTTAGTTAGACCTGATTTAACCACTTTTTTGGAAATTAGCTTTATTTGGACTTTTGTTTTGTGCTTGATTTTTCTGGATTGATGGTTTATTTTCAAACAAAAAACCACACCATTGTAAATGCTTTTTCCAGGCTCCATACAATTTTACGAGGTTACCCAGACCAGTCTTCTTTCGCATTAAATTTTTGGAGTGATTTTAGCTTCATAGTACTCCATATAAAAAAGACTTTTTTTCTGTGTCGATTTTGATAAATTTCCGTCTATTGAAACATTGTATCCCGCAGCGCTCACACGTCACCCAAGATTTATTTCATTTTATTTTTTTTTTAATATTTTTATTGTTGCCATATGGCTGCTAATTTTTCGCTCTTCCCGTTGAAAATTAGTAATTTTTATAAAAAGGTAGGGAATTATAATTTAAACCAAAAAAATAACCACAAGAGAATGTGTATTACTGAATGAAGTTACTTAATATGTAATTCAGTAAGGAAAAAAAAGTGTCACACAAGTACCCCAGTACCTAATGCGTAACTTAGAAAAAAAGGTCATTTTTCACATGAACAGAGGTTTAACTACAGGCAATTGACACCTCGTAGTTAAACCGCTCATCATATAAATATATCCGGCACCCAGCACGATATTTACTGTAAATAAACGGTGATGTGCGGTTTTTTAATAATTACCGCGCTGGATTCCGGCTATATTTACATGTTATATGAAAAGATGAGCGGTTTAACTACGATGTATTTATAGAGCCCTGATTGAATTATGAAAAGTATTAAATGAATAATGCAATAACTTATAAAAACTCCATAAAAATATTCCTAAACGAGAAAATAACTTAAAACATTTTTCAAGTTAAATATGTTTGAAATCGTTCATTTAAGCATAAGAAACGTTGAAGGAAGCCTGAGCATGAACCAACTACGGGTGGTAGGAAGGAACATTATTAATGAAGCACAATTTGTTGTCTACGATTTTTTTAATTTTTTTTTAAAAAATAACCTAGTTTTTACAAAACAGGAAAAAACCCATGGCTTAGCTACCAGTAAATTTTAAAAATGTAAAAAAATTTAAAAAATGAAAAAAGTTTTAAAACGTACCTGCGGTAGGCGCAGTCACGACTATATTTACTCAAATTAAACAGCTCAAGGGGCTCACAGTGCTGCTAACACTCACTATGTAATGAAACAAAGAAAATTCAAAGAACTTTATTGAATGGTCTATTAAAAATAAAAAAAGTTTGCTGTATAAAACGCTGCTCATTGATTTTTATTTTAAGCAGCTGTTAGTAGTAGGGTATCTGACTTAGTTTCGGCCAGGCCATAATTTCGGCCACCAATTTAGGGTGTTAGAAAATTGGCTTTTTTTAAAACACAAAAAAACTGGCACAAAAGTAACTGGATGAATGTTGAATATAGTGTTTTTGCAAAAGTTTTTTTATTTATTTATTTGTTATTCTGCATTATCAACATTTTCATAAAAAAAAGAATTTTTTGCGATTTTCTTAATTTTTGCTTTGTGTTTTAACTGCATCAAATTTAAAACGAAGCTATATAACTTTAAATATCTTCTATTTAAGGCGCGAAATTGTCAAATTTCAGGTTTTGATATTTTCTTCAAAATCACTTTGCAATGCGTTTAACTAACTGCGTACTTTAAGATTCCATTAATTTCGGCCACCTTAAAATCTAGGCGAAAGAACCTGCCGGTTTTTCCTGTTTTCAAATATCATCATACTACCGTATTTATAAAGAATTTTTTTTGCTCGTTTGACTTTTTTGACGTTTTTTTAAGCCAAAAAAAATTTAACAAAAAATACAGGTTATTAAAACTTGGTTTTTTGAGGTTTTGACAGAATTATTTAAAATCTTGCTAATAACTAATAAAATTTGCAAACGGGAAAAAATTAGGTTATATGTACCAAGAAAAACACCTAAGGATAAATTTGCAACCTTTAAAAATTTTTATTGCTCAATTTGGCAATAGTTATAGCCAGTTTTTTCTAGGTGGCCGAAGTTAGTGGCTCGCGCCTTAATTTCGGCCACTATAAAAAAAACTTGAAATCCCCACTGATCTTGAAGAGTAACAGAAATTTTAAAATTTTGCACTGGAATAACAAAAATAGCTATCGTTTGATTTTTATACCGGTCAATTGGAAAAACCGGAAAAAACTTATCCAAAAAAATAAAAAAGGTGGCCGACATTAAGTCAGATACCCTAATCGTTTTAACATAAAGTTATTTCTTCAGTACTCTTTCGTGCCAGTACTGTTTTGTGTCAGAGTCGCGTGGTGTGGCAAACGCAATTCACACGTGACTCTTATGTGCCGTACTGTTTTTTGACGGTACTGTTTTGTGGCGTACTATTTCGTGCGTACTTTTTTGCGAAACCCGGGACTATTTTGTGGTACTGTTTTGTGCCGTAATCTTATGCGTCGGCCCCGTATTTAAATTTATATAAAATTTTTTTTCTAAATTCCCGCTTTTAATTTTTTTTAATTCAGTTATTTTTTTAATCGTCCATGTGTTGAGGTTCACATGGCCCCCTGGGGCGGGTCCACTAAACGCGTGCTGACTACGTGCTATCTTAGCACGTTGTTTAAAAGTCTTGTTAATGTTTTAATTTCTGGGTTTTTTTCTGGAAAAATCTAACAGAAATTTTTGTTTACATGGCACAAACTGATATTTTATTAATTTTATACATATTTGTTGCATATACAAACTATTAAAACAATAAACCCTAGTTACGGGTTAGCAAAACTCCTAACTACGGTCTAAGGCTTTATTAAATTTTATTTCAAACAAATATGCATAAAACTTCTAATATTAATTTATTCTATCTAAAAAAAAGAGTCCCAACAAGAACAACGTGCTAAGATAGCACTTATGTAGTCAGCACGCGTTTAGTGGACCCGCCCCTGAACACCGTAATGACTTGGTAAAATTGTGAATAGGCTAATGCAGGATGAGCAACTTGCGGAATAACACGTTTTTACAGTTTTTTGTTGTCATATGCTTCTGAACAAAAAATGATTTTATTGCATTATGCTTGATTGCCCAGTGCCCAGGCATTACTGTTTAATTACTTAGCAATTATCGCACTGTACGCTGGATAAACTTACATTATTAAAAAAATGAGTAGTTTTTTTGTTCATTAGTTCTGCTTTATTTTTTACCACTGTTTTGCCTTCAGTTTTTTTGCTTATAAGTGTCATCCTAGCGTAACTACATTTGCCTGCATTTGCAGCAGTTTGTCTCCTATTTTCCCTTAAAATGGATTTTGCTTCCTCTTATTATGGTTGAATTAGATCTAGCTGATGTCGAAAATCAGTATGCAGACATGAGGATACCAATTAAAATTGTGCGGTTATAACGTTTTAAAAAAAACAAATAAGAACGTAGATTTTTTTAATTCTACCTTTTTACAAAATATACATTAAATTAATCAATTTTAGCCCTTTAAACACTTGCATTTGGGTTTCAAATTAAGTAATTTGATAAATTATTAAAATATGAGTTTGATCTTTATAAGCTAAGCTTCAACCAGCTATTTATTTCCAGCTTGTTTCTCCGCTAAATTTCTTGTCTCCGAACTAACAGAAGTAAACGTACAAAACCGTTTTTATCGGCATATGAAACGCATAGTTCCAGGATATAACTTCTTTTTTTCCTTACCTAAAACTTAACATTCCAATTAAACTGGTAATTGCCGATAATACACCCAAAGCGATTCCCACGTAATAGAAACTTCCGGAAAAGTACAAGTTGACGTCGTAGTTAAAGTCTGCGGAGTACTTCAAAATTTTCGTCCCAGACCATGCCATAGTTAAAGAATCCAAAATTATACACGTTATCGCTAAAACCAATATCATCACGGCCAGAAACAAACTGGCCGCTCTACTTTTGGATAGGGCGCGAAACGGTTCGGTATGCAAATTTTTCGTCTTTGAAAATCCGAGGTCGTCGATGGCAAACGGTTCCTTCTGGATTTCAGCATTTTCATCCCGTTTTTCCGGCGGGTCCGGAGGTCGGAAACTCGGCGGATCCGGACGGGGATTGCCGGACGCGGGACTGTAATCGGGGTGGAAATCCGGGGAAACGGGAAGGGATATTCCGGAAGCCGAGTTGGCGTCGGAAGTCGCCAGAATATCGGAATCACGAAGTGGCAGAATTTCGTCCGAGTTTTCGGAGTTAAAACCTGAACCCGGAGAATCTGGACGGCATATTCCGGATACCGGAAGACTATCCGGAACTTTCGGAGGATCGGAAACCAGCAGTGTGGGCGGTGTTCCGTCCGTTTTTTCACCAGTACCGCAACTTTGTCCCGGAGTGATTTTGAAAGAATATGCGTCTGAGTTTTGGTTGGTTTTCGTGGATAATTTTTCAAGAGATTTGGGCGGAATGACAGTATCGTCGATGTACGAATAATAATCATCCACGATGTTAGTCTAAAATTAAGTCTGTAAAAAATTAATATGAACTGGAAAAAAGTTTTAAATGAGCATATCTCGCTACCTATATGGTTGATATATAACAAAACTTTATTAGTATCGAGATTTTAACATTAGCTAAAGTGTACTAATATACAACTGGCGTCAGAATCAAATTTTTCCAGTTAGTAGGCCCAGTTAAAAAAAATTTCCCGGCCAAATTGTTTTTTGCACAAACGAAAGTTTTTATTGAAAAAAAATTAAAGCTTTTTTTAATAAAATGTAAAAAAAAATAAAATCAAGTTAAATTTACTAACTTTAATAATGTCTTATAATAATGCAGTAAAATAACGATATAACCTGTGTATGTTTAAATAGAAAAAATCGGAAGATTAAGCTTGTCTAAGCTTATTCGCATTTTTAGGATTATTTTTACTTTTTATAATGTGTTTTACAAAAGATTGTCTAAAAATTTTTGACAAAAATAATTAGGGTATCTGACTTAATTTCGGCCAGGCCTTAATTTCGGCCACCAATTTAGTGTGTTAGAAAATTTGCTTATTTTTAAAACACAAAAGAACTAGCACAAAAGTAACTGGATTAATGTTGAAGAAAGTGTTTTTGCAAAAGTTTTTTAGTTTTGTTATTCTGCATTATTAACATTTTCATACAAAAAATGAATTTTTTTGTTTTTCTTAATTTTTGCTTTGTGTTTAAAATGCATCAAATTTAGAACGAAGCACTATAGGCACCTTGCACTGGAACTCGGTTTACATAAAGTATGCAATATACATAGCGTCACCATAATGGATAATTACCGTATCTCCTACTTATCTTTCGTAGTATGCAGATCTTTCGTAGTCGGAATATCGAAAGCGCGCGAAATTTCGATCGGTTGATCTGCATACTACGAAAGATAAGTAGGAGGTACGGTAATTATCCATTATGGTGACGCTTATGTTTATTGCATACTTCATGTATAAACCGAGTTCCAGTGCAAGGTGCCTATATAACCTTAAAATATCTATTTAAGGCTCAAAATTGTTAATTTTCATGTTTTAATATTTTCTTCAAAATCACTTTGCAATGCGTTTAATTAACTGCGCATTTTAAGATTTCGTTAATTTCGGCCACCTTAAAATTTAGGTAAAAAAACCTGCCATTTTTTGCTGTTTTTAATATCATCGTATACTACCGTATTTATAAAGATTTTTTTTTTGCTCTTTTGACTTTTTTTGTCGTTTTTTAAGATGAAAATAAAAATTGAACAAAAAATACAAGTTATTAAAACTTGTTTTTTAATGTTTTAACATAATTATTTAAAGTCTTGCTAATAAATAACTATTAAAGTTTGCAAACGGGAAAAAATTAAGTTATATGTACCAAGAACAATACCTAAAGATAAACTTGCAACCTTTAAAAAATTTTATTGTTCGTTTTGGCAATAGTTATAGCCAGTTTTTTCTAGGTGGCCGAAGTTAATGGCTCTCGCCTTAATTTCGGACACTATAAAAAACAACTTTAAACCTCCACTGATCTTTAAGTGTAAAAGAAATTTTAAAATTTAGCACTGGAATAACAAAAATAGCAATCGTTTGATTTTTAGACCAAATTTTGAGTCGATTGGATAAACCAAAAAAACTTATCCACAAAAATAAAAAAAGGTGGCCGAAATTAAGTCAGTTACCCTACTCCTTAATGATTCTAAACGAAAATAGAATGGAGCTCCGGAGATCATCATTAGCCTACACCACACCTACCTCCTTCTGCCCTTGAAGCAGCCAGCTGTTCGACAGCTCGTCACCCGGGGTGGCGGAAGTTTTTTGAAACTCCGAATTGTTTTCTCGGTTATTCGTCGTTTTAGAAACACGCATAGCGTACGCCGATTTTATCGGATTGGTCCGAGGTTTTTCGCAAATACCTCCGGGTTCTTCTTTATCAATGGTTTGTTCGGAACATTCTCCCTTTTTCGAGTTGAACGCCTGGAATTCTTGCTTTTCGGAGCCGTTGAAATTATTTTCCGTTTGCGCTTGCATCGTTTCATTTGAATTGTTCAGTAAATGGTTTTCGCGCCAAATTCCCCTCACGCCGTGGCTGTTGTTAGTGCTAACGAAGAATTTCGTCGAATTTCTCGATTTTTTGAGCGGATTTAAACAAATTTCGTCGCCTTTTGGCGGAGATTGTGCCCTAATTTGGGTAGAATTTCCGTAGGATTCGCAATTTTTTCCACCGTACGCAAGGTTGAAAATTTTTGCGGAAGTATGCAAAGGTTTTTTTTTTCGAAGTCATAAGCTGGCTCCATGAGTTAAAAAGTTACACAGAAAAACTCGGTAAATATAAAAAACCATTATTACAAATGTGTTTTGTTATTTTATTTTATCCATCGATTTATTAATAAATCCAAAAGTTAAATGAAGAAAATATAAAATGGCCTGGCGAAACGTGAAATAGTAATACCGATAATGAATTACTCACCATTCTATTCAAACAGCACGCGAACAGTGTGGAAGAGAAATGTGTAATGTGTAATACGTTACTATTTATTAACCAAAATGGCCAGGATTGCTGGAAAAAAAGTCACTGACGATTTTTTTAGCGAATTTGATAAAGTAGCAATGCATTATAAACGTCGACTTTTGGCTTTTTACAAAAATATAGTAAACATGTAATACGTGTTGTCATGAAAGAGATCTTAGTTAGAGTTGTCTATAGTACAATAAACCCAAATAGGTAATTTTTTTAAAAATTAATATCACTTTGTTATTGCGTCAGTAAATCTACTCTGGCGCCTTGTAATCCAAGGCGACATACTGTGATAATTGCATATTGTATTCTTTTGTAATTCCATATAGGGATACCAGTATTTTTTATTTTTACGTTTAAAAAAATTATGTTAATATAAAAAAAAATATTTTTGTTAGTAGAAATCTCACACGGATCAATATAAATAATAGAGTAAATCTTAACATTAAAAGCATTTCAACTTTAAACATAATAACGATAAATCAATTTGAATACATTAGAATATAAAATAATGGAAGAAATAACTAAAAAAATTTAAGGTTTAATATTTTGATGTAAAAACTAACCAAGCAAACAATCATCAAATAATGGAAGAAATAACTAAAAAAATTTAAGGTTTAATATTTTGATGTAAAAACTAACCAAGCAAACAATCATCGATGAATATTTAAAACAAGCGTTTGGATAGTTTGGCTTAGTTTTATAAAAAACATGACAATAATTGTGATATGTTAGATTTACTATGTGATAAAAAAAGATGATTTTTACAAAAATATTTACTATAATTTAAGGTTATATTATAATAGAAAAACAAAGAAATTTTAATAATTTTTAGAAAATTAAGAAAAAAATTCGTTTTATCTATTAATTGGCAAAATAGTTCAATTTAAAAATATTGCTGATTAAAATAATTTTTGTTTAAATATTTTAATCTATATATTATTAATTTCAATTATTTGTGTTTTACTAACTTTTTCTTCTTTGTTTTTCTAATATTTGCAGTTGTTAAGGTATCAAAAATTAGGTAAACAAGCTGCTTATTAAAATTATACACACCAAATAGAAAACGTATAAAATGTATCAAACATAATATCACCAATACATATCCGTCGCTCTATAAGAGGAGAATGAGGAACTTTAGTTTTTTCCGACCATCCACTAAGTTCAAGGGCTGCAGAAAACAAACGACTAATCCGTTAACAGTGATGCCGCGATACTCGGATTTGGCTAAAATTTTCTGCTTGCAGCGGAAGCAGAAGACAGTTTCCACGCAGATGGGGTGAATGTTCAGCCCGTGAACGGATTTGAGATTCTCGCAGACGAATTCCGTCAAATCCGGATAGAGGGGTCCGCATTTTAAATCGGCCGCCAGAAATAATTGGTAGCGGAGCCAGTATTTGATTCGGTCGTCTAAATAACTTAGGCTTATGTATTACTGATATTGCCCGAAGTTTCAGAGCAATTCCCAGAGCTCCCGAGTTCCGTCATGTCTTTGTAATATTTTATTAAATAATAAATTAAAAAGTATGTTTGATCAAAGTTAGGGTTATGTTACAAGTACAAAAAATGTTCTCTCTGTATATTATTATTAGTATTTGAATTCTAATAGTACTTTTAATATGCTTGTTTCTTGTATTGTTACTAGTTAGTTTTAATTGGTATGGTTAAAAATGGTATATTAATACAAAAATTTTATTAATGTGTATAATAAAAGTAAGTATTTAATGTGAGCTATACATTAATATAATTATCGTCTCAATCAACCGCATTGTTAGAGATACAATATGCTAAGTGAAATTTTTTTTAGTCTCAATCATTTTTGAACAGACTTTGAAAACATGTACGGTGAAGAGGTCGAAACCTCATGAAACCAAATTTTCATTTTAATAATATTTTCTAGATTTTTTATAATTTTAAATCCCATTCACATAAATTAAAAACAGAAACATGATTTGTTTCCTGCTTTTTGTCAATTTGTCGAATTTTTTGTCGTTTGGATATTATAAAATATAATACCAGTAATTCACAAATCATTTTGATGCAAGTAAAAAACCGTAATTTTTGCTTTGTTATACAATTGGTTTACTACTTAACTCTTTGCAGTGAAAACTATCAGGAAGAACCTTAACATTTGATTTATAAATTATAATTTTCCCAAAGACATTGAATTTTCTAAAAATTGCTGTTCTTGTGCAAACAAAAAAATTTCTCCGCATGAAAGTCTAAATTAGTCACGTGAGCACACTGTTGCCTAGCTACGTTTGGTTTATCTTTAGGCTGAATGTTTCAAACCTACCTATGTCGTTGTGTCCGGTTTTTTGCAGCCATAATGGCAGCACTGGATTTGTCAAATTCCTATAAATAGCTTTTCCATGTCTGAAAGGGACCAATCCGTCCGACTGACCGTGCATTACCAACGTCGGTGCTTTTATCTTGTGAACCTAGATTTATTCTAGATCTAGTTGTTAGTTTAGTCTATATATACCTAGACCTAGATTTAAATTGGTCTAGACCTAAACGTAATTATTATGTTACTCTGTGAAAAAGAAGGAGTTATCACCAAACACAGTACATTAATCAACTTTTACAAGTATTGTGGATGTTATATGTGTTGCATAAATTAGTGCATATCTCGCAAGTGGACTTTGTATTAACCTTTTTGATTTGATTTGGCAAAAAATGATAAAAGCTGCAAAAAATTTAGTACTAAAAAAAACTGGGTATAGTTTTTTTATTTTGACACCCTGATTGTAAAATATTTGTCAATATATTGATGTTTTAGTAAAAAAAAAGCCGACGATTTTAACAAGATTTTTTGTAAAACCTGGAATGCGTAAAAATAATTGGTAAACATAACAGGTATTTAAAAAATTATTAATTTTACGTTTTTTAGAGCCGCCAAAACATTAAAAACGTGGTCGCCGAAACCGAAAAAAATTGTTTGGGCTTAAAATGGTTTTGCATTCACAATTTAGACTTAAGTATAGGTTGCGATTTTAAACTTTAAAGCCTGGTTTCAAATTTTTAAGCCTGGTTCATTATCTCCTGGAGACAAAACATAGGAGACAGGAGATAGGAGATAGAAGATAGGAGACAGAAGATAGGAGATAGTGCAACAGTACGGGGTCTTTAGAGCCACAAGCAGGGAACTTGGAGCCATGAGAAATTTTTGGAAACTTGGAGCCACGAGCAATGGGAACTTGGAGCCTTTAAGAAAAAATTGGTTTGGGGTTAGATTTAGGCTTCGCTTACGCTTAGGTAAACGTTTTAGCGATTTTTATTTTCGGCTCCAAGTTCCCTACTTACGGCTCCAAGTTCCCCACTTACGGCTCCAAGTTCCCTATTTTCGGCTCCAAGTTCCAGCTCCAAGTTCCCAAGGCTCCATCGACCCTAAATCAGTGCAACCGGTTCACACCAAAATTGAGATAGGAGATAGGGGATTTTGAGTTCATTTGACATTTATTCCTATCGTTGTTAAAGCCAAATTTTAAGGTAATGTTTTTACGAACGCAATTAATATTCAGGTATTCGACAAAATTTTCGTCATTTTCAATTAAATTTAAAAGTCATTATTACAATATTGATGTTTCCCAAATGTTTAAACGCACATAAATTGGCACAAGTTGTGCTACAAACAAAGTCATCAATTAAAAATATTTGATTTGCGTCCAATCACATAAAAAAAACCAAGTTTTTGAAAACCTAAATTTAAAATATTAGTATAATTTAATGCTTAAAAAACGCTTTTTTTATTTTTAAAATAAATGAGTTTATTGACTTTATTAAAATAAAACATCAATTTGTGTATTTTTTGTAATTTTGCAGAAGCCGAAACGGTACGGGGTCTTTAGAGCTGTAAGTAGGAAACTTGGAGCCGCCGGAAAATTTTTTTATTTTTTTCGGTTTTGCTTAGGCTTAGGAATAGGTTTTAGCGATGTGTATTTCTGGCTCCAAGTTCCTTCGGCTTCATCGACCCGAAACCGCCGAAACACAGCGTTTAATTTGCTAAATGTATGTGATTCGTCTTTAAAAAACTGTTTTTGATCGTATGTTTTTATAAATAATATTTTTTTCTTGTTAAAAAAAAGATTTTTGCTCAGAGTTATTTACACCTGCTTTTAATTTTTGTCAAATAATGCAAATTATTTCGTTACGTACAGGGAGTTTGTCGAAAAAACACGGTTTTCACTATTGCCTATCTCTAAGGGGACAGGACACAGTGTTAAAACTTTGCCCCAACTCCACTATCTCCTATCTCCAAACTAGATAGAAGATAGGAGATAGAAAATAGCAGCATGTACACACTATTTTCTATTTCCTGATCTCCATTTGTATATAGAAAATAGAAGATAGTGAGCATAGTGGGAAGCTGCTAGATTTTATTTATTTATTTATTTCTTTGATAGAAAATAGAAGATAGTGAGCATAGTGTGAACCGGCTTCAAGGCCGGTTTATACCAAATGGCAGTGGATAGTGGATAGTGAACGTGCGCGTTTACATCATTACACAGTCATTGTTGCTCCGGTAGGAAGGGTGTGCGCTATGACTATGAGTCACCTATCGGCTGCCAGCCCGGTGTGAACCGGCCTTTCAAATCAAGTTCTCCGCTTACGACTTACGTTTAGGCTTAGGTTTTAAAACAAATTTTCGAACATTTAATTTTTTAGCTTTAAGCTAGTCAAATTCAAAAAATACATAGGGTAACTGACTTAAATTCGAGCAGGCTTAGTTTCAGCCACCGGCTGTTACTTTTGCCACAGGCAAAATTAGAAATTAAACTGTATATGACTAGATAAATGAAATTACGCTCTATCTAGCCATACGCAGTTTGTTACATAACTTTGCGCATTAGAAAAATAACAGCCAGTGGCTGAAATTAAGGCTGGCCGAATTCGGTACGGGGTCTTTAGAGCGTAAGTAGGGAACTTGGAGCCGCCGGAAAAAATGTTTATCTTTTTTAGGCTTTGCTTAGTCTTAGGAATAGGTTTTAGCGATATTTATTTTGGGCTCCGAATTTCCTCGGCTCTATCGACCCTAAACCCCGAATTTAAATCAGTTACCGTACCTTTTCCAAATTGCACAATTGATCCATGGACAGAGGAGGGTCCTGAATTCTACTGGAGCCGCGAAAAAGTTTTAGTATGGAAGCGAATGGAGAAGTCAATATGACACCGGCTAAATCCTGTACCTCTATGGCTAAATCGATAGTGGGTGCTGTTCCTAAAACGTAACAAAAATGAGCATACTCTCTTAAAAGTGATTGGTTAATATAACGTAGAAATTAGTAAGTTTCTACGAATTTTTTAACGGGAAAGGATCCGCTCACTTAATTAGTAACTTTTACGATTTTTTTATTTATTAAAGGCTTAATAAAAAAATTAGTGAAACTCCGGTCTTACAATAAAATTTTTCCGATAAAACTCCGGTTAAAGGGTGCATAAAATAGGTTTACATGAAACAAGAATTTATAATACTTAACAAGCATAATAAATTAAAAATTAAAAACAATAGTTTTAATTTCCAAATTTTACTTTTATTTTAGTTTCAGCGCGATGGCGAGAAGAAAAGTCCTTCTTCGGCCAAACATTTTTTCATATTTTTTCTTATTTAACCATTTTAAGGGTGAAGAAAAAAGTGATTTATGGTTACTTTTCAAATATAAGATTGTTTTAATTAAATGACAAAACATTTACCTTAGTCTGTCCCTCCTTAAATTGTTTTGTAAACGAAAGTGCAGATTTCACACTTAAAAAAAATAAATAAAATGTTGCAAAAACTTAAAATCCCTAGCAGAAAAATTTACACACTTCAAACTAAGGATTTAAAGTCAGTGCACACACAAGCAATTTCTGCCATCTTAATTCCATAGAAATCATCAGCGCCTTTGGAGTTTTTTCTTTGCAAAGTAATTTTGTTTTAACAATAGCGAAGAATTTCCAATATTTCCAACAAAATATCCTCACAAGTTTGCTATATTTAGAACAAAATCAAAGGAAACGAACCGTGGTAAATATTAAAAAGAGTCGGATTAAATTGGCCGAACCTTATTTTTTGGTTTTAAAACAATTATTTTTGTTATTAATAAACATAAAACAAAAAAATGAAGGTTGACAGAATTTGACATCAGTTACACATAGAATTTGATTATTTTCGTAGAATATATTTATATAAATAGTCAAACAACTAGTGGTAAACCTAATTATAAAATAAAAAACCGCCGCACGAGACAAAACTGTATGTTTAATATGTAAAGAGCAATTATCAATTTCAACGATATTTTTCAATTTCAACGAGATTTTTCTAAGTTAATTCTACGAATTTTTTCGTTCAATCAACTAATATTATAGCAACACTTTTCTAACCTACTTATTTCGTTAATTTAATCAAAATGTGATTTACGACTTTTTTTTCAACGAATTTTTTAGGGCCACTTTTTAGAGAGTAATTAAGTGTACTCAAATTAGAGACATTAGAAAAGCGTAGAGAGAAAATAGATTTACCTGAAACATTTAACATTATAAACGGTTTTGTAAATCTGAATCCTAACAAATATTTATATGTTTTAACACTAATGTAACTACGAGTAATTCAAAAAAAATTAACTGAGGCATTCTAAGATAAATTGTAGAAAATACATTTTTTTTAACAGAGTTGTAAACAATTGGAATACTTTAACTGAAGCCCAGGCTAGTGCACATTCTGTGTATCATTTTAAAAAATCCTTACCATAGTAAACTAATCTTGGATATAATTAATTAATGACTAAATAAAGAGCTTTCATTAAAGCCTTTAGTCATTTTTTCTAGTGAGCCAGTTCTTTTTGTGATATTTGTATTTTATTTTATTTGTATTTTTTTTCTGTTCTGTAACTCAACTGGGTTGCATTATGTATTCAATTGCTGTAATAATGCTTTACTTGCTAGAAATAAATCTTAAATCTTAAAAGAAAAATTCTCTGGAAACGTCTAAAAATCATACTCATTCTCACAAACAAAATTTATTCTCGTATTTTGTTTATATTCATAAGGTACACCATACTATACTAAATATATTTTGACATAAATGTAGCCGCCGCCGCTATTGTTATAAAACAGTACTATTATCAAATTTTCTATTTTTACCACTAAATAATTTAAAATAAATAAAACAATAATTCGAGATTATTTTAAGTTTTTTAAAAAATGTTTTAAACGTTTTTAAAATAATTCAAGCGAAAGTTTAAAAAGTTTAAACTAAAAATAAACCTTCAAATAAGAGATGAATTTTTGAAAACGTGTACAAAATCAGCTTTATTCCCAAAGTGTTTTGAATCGTTAAAATAAAAAACAATAAAAAGCTCTTTTCAGTATGTTTGTGACCCAAATGAAGATTTAGAGATTTTTTTGACTTTTTTTATAAACACTATAACTTACGAATTCAACATATTCAGGAGGTAAGTAGAGTAATCTTAAACAATTTTAAAATCACTTTAAAAAAATTTTTAAAGATGTTTTAATCGAATACATTGGACCGTATGGTTAGCTTAAAACTACGAGAAAAAAATTTTTATAAACCTAGAAACCAACTTATTACCGTAATGTCTTTTGAAAAAATTAAAAAAAATATTTTTGATTTTCTACGTGACCGTTGCCGTTTAAAACTCTTTTCGGTCTTATAATAAATAAAATTTCGCGAATATATTGACAAGAAGATTAATGGCAAACTATTAAAATATGTACTTTGTTATTTTAACCGTTAAACCTATGTCTTGCAGTTTCAATTTTTTTATTTGTGTTTACAAAGCATTTACAAGTTTATTCTGCTATATTTTAAAAAATGTAATGTTACATATTAATTTTAATTCACTTGTTTTCTTTTACCTTTTACTTCTGTTACATGAATATTCAAATTTTTTTTAGTAGCACAAGCTATTTATTATTAAAAATGTTTTCGCCTTTCCTACTACTTACATTTCATACTTTCAACAAGCTGTTTAGAGTGTTCGTACTTTTTTGAATTATCACCGCTTCATCAAATATTTTTCCCACGCACATGTTTTTTTTCGCAGATTACCTGTTTACGTAACAAAAACACAGTTTCTATTTGTGGGGCCCTTTTTTCATAGGCGAGTCCGTTTTTTCATAGTTTCTCAGCGCGTTTTTACACTAGTGGTGCCCTTTTTTCGAAGGTGCATTTTTTCTAAGGTGCGTTCTTTCTTTTTGACTTTTCCCGTTATGGGGCCCTTTTTTCATAGGCGGGTGCGTTTTTTCATAGTTTTTGGCGTTTTTACACTAATCAGGCCCTTTTTTCGCGGGTGCATTTTTTCTAGGGTGCGTTTTTGCACCAAATCGGATTAACAGAATGTGAACGTAATTATGCAATTTTTTTGGAAAAAGGTGTTTGACTAACAATTAACTTAAATTGAAAACATAAAAATCAATTTTAAATGCAAAAACAAACCAATGAAGTTTTAAAGTACAAGCTAATAAAAATAAAATTTTAAAGCCTTATTGAAACTATCAGTATTAAAAATACCAAATCTAGCGAGACTGGGTTTATATTTTACAAAAAATCTTTTTAATTGTTCGAAAAGTTGATTTTTGTTGTACCCTAGTTGTAAAAATTCAAAATATAAAATTTTAATCTTTTCAAAATAAATTTTTCGTAGTATTACAAATGCGTGAAAATCTGATTACTTGGGTAAAAATACATTAAGCCCGATTTGTCGGCTGATATTACTGGATTTTCGCATATATCTTATAACTTTAAAATTAAATTCATCCATCTTATTGAAAACATTAATGTATAGATTGCCACTATGATCTGTAATAATATGAAGATCTAGATAATTAATAATTTTATCAGATATATTGCTGTCTGAAAGTGGTAATTCTGTAGGATAAATTTCTTTACAAATTTCATAGAAATGACTACAGTTGAAACAAATTAAATCATCAATATATCTAAATGTATATTTGGTTTTGATACGATTTCTTAAATTAGATTTTAAATATTTAAAATCTAAAAACGATAACTTTAAGTCGGCAATTTGTGGGGAAGCATTACCCCCATGGGTATTCCTGAGTTTTGCCAAAAAATTTTTTCAGCAAAAATTATATACGAATTTTTGACAATGAAATTAATAATTTGTAAAATTTGTTCCTTGGTAAAGCAAACATTATTATTTGAAATATCTGAGTAATAACATTTATTATAACCAACTATAAGATATTTTTTACCTGCGTTGCTAAATAAAAGATTAATTAGACCCGTAAGATTAGTTAATACCGTATCGTGAGGTAAACTAGTATACAGGGACCGGTCCACTAAACGCGTGCTGACTAGGTATTAAGTTAGCACGTCGTTTAAAACTCTTGTTAATGTCTTAATTTTGGTGTTTTTTCTCACAATATCTTATGGAACTCTTTTTTTAAATGATATAAATTAATATTTACACATTTTCTTACATATTTGTTTTAAATAAAAGCTAATAAAGCCTTAACTCCTAGTTATGAGTTTTTCTAACCCTTAACTAGGGGTTATTGCTTATTAGCTTTATTTATAACAAATATGGATAAAATTAATAAAATGTCAATTTATCTCGTGCAGACAAAGAGTTTAATAAGATTTCTTAAGAAAAAACCCAGAAATTAAAACATTACCAAGAGTTTTAAACAACGTGCTAACTTAGCACTTAGTCAGCACGCGTTTAGTAGACCGGCCCCAGTGTGCTAAAATCTCCACTAAACATTTTGACAACGCTGTTGATATTATTAGCTTTGTTTAACACTTCCAATGAATTATCAATCGACCAGTATGTACAACCGATTTTATCTTTTAATGTAGAGCAATAACTTTTAAAATGATTACGAAGAAATTTTAATATTGTACTTAACACAACGGATAAAGGTTTAGTACTAAATTTACTGGCACCGGCTATATGACGAAATTTTATAGGATTTTTATGTAATTTAGGTTTACTAAAAAGTAACGGTAGGCATAACTGTTCTTCGCTGATATTGGAACCAAATTGTGTACTAAAATGCTGATGTTTCCTAATTATATCGTCGATATTTACATTGGAAATATTTTTGTATACATTATTGCCTTGAATATTTAATTGTCTAGAATTAGTTATAATATCAATACCTAGTTCGTTGCAAATAACAGTAACATAGAATTTTTTACAAATGAGACCAAAATTATTGCCAGCCTTTTCGATAGTAGTGATAATAAATTTATCATTAAGTTTTTCAAGATATTTCTTGATAAGTTTTTCGTTAAAGTTACCATCAGGATAAGAATTAGTGAAATCATTTGTTTTACAGAATTTTATACGGTTTGAAATAATTAATTGAGCCCGTTTTCGAAAATCATTAAAATGAATAACATTAATTTTGAATTTTCGTGAAAAATGATTAATTAGATTTTCAAAACAATCGGTAGTAGCTGAACTAACTTTATCCCAATCTAAAGGTTGAGGTAACAGCGGTACTCTGCCAGGCTTCCCGTAATAATACCAGCGTAAAAACTCTTTCGACATTTGACTTTCTTACAAATAACATTTTGGTAAAAATACCATCGGGTAATTTGACAATCTGACTAATTGACCTTCGGGCTTATTTTTCCTAAACCTAAGCAAAACCTAAAAATTATGCTAAATTGACGATGGTCAATTAGTCCGAATGTGAAATTACCCATTTGTCGAAAGTTTCTTTACCGAAGGTATTTTTACGCAAGAATAATTACTGGGAACGCTCTGTCACGGCAGTCCGCGTTATAATGATCACGTGGTGAAAATATGCCCAAAAAATTAAACGGATCATATCTTACAATCCAACTGAAGGATCGGTTTAATTCTTATTTGCGAAAATTTTCTTCAGTTATCACCATGAAAACTTCGTACCACAAATGAAGGTGAAACCTTCGTTTCACGTTGGTGGTTTCTTTTAATTGTTGTGATATGTAGGGTAACTGACTTAATTTCGGCCACCTTTTTTTTGAATAAGTTTTTTCTGGCTTTTTCAATCAAGCCAAAATTTGGCCTAAAAATCAAACAATAGCTATATTTGTTATTCCAGTGCAAAATTTGAATATTTCTGTTACACTTAAAAATCAGTGAAGGTTTAAACTTTTTTTTAAAATGGCCGAAGTTAAGGCGCGTGCCATTTATTTCGGCCACCTACAAAAAACTGGCCATAACTATTGCTTAAACGAACAATAAAAATTTCTAAAGGTTGCAAATTTACCCTTAGGTATTGTTCTTGCTACATATAACTTAATTTTTTCCGTTTGCGAATATTAATAGTTATTAGCAAGACTTTTAATAATTATGTCAAAAGCTTAAAAAAACAAGTTTTAATAACTTGTATTTTTTGTTCAATTTTTATTTTTGGCTTAAAAAACGTCAAAACAAAGTCAGACGAGCAAAAAAAATTCTTTATAAATATGGTAGTACAATGATATTTAAAAACAGCAAAAAACGGCAGGTTCTTTCATCTAAATTTTAAGGTGGCCGAAATTAACGGAATTTTAAAATGCGCAGTTAGTTAAACGCATTGCAAAATAATTTTGAGGAAAATATCAAAACATGAAAATTAAGAACTTTGAGCCTTAAATAAAAGATATTTTAAGGTTATATATATTGCTTCGTTCTAAATTTGATGCAGTTTAAACACAAAGCAAAAATTAAGAAAATCATAAAAAATTCACTTTTTGTATGAAAATGTTGATAATGTAAAATAATAAAAATAAAAAACTTTTGCAAAAACACTTTATTCAACATCAATCCAGTTACTTTTGTGTTATAAAAATAAGCCAATTTTCTATTGGTGGCCGAAAATAAGGCGTGGCCGAAATTAAGTCGGTTACCCTAACTTCACTGCGGTAAGTTTACATATCACCTTGGTCGTACCTAGGTCGTATGTAATACTCTATTTGTGATTAGTGCACAATAAACGAACAACATTGAAATGGTTAAACCTACCACGGTATAGCAATTATGAAATTTTATCTACGCACAGAGTATTACATACCATCTAGGTACAACCTAGGTGATACATAGAGTTTACCGCGATGAACTGCTTACGCACCACAATAATTAGACGAAGATATACACTGCTATTGTTACGTAAGACCACCGTAATGCGAATTTTACCCTGTAAAAGCTTTGAAAATTTTTCCAAAAGAGAGCTAAAAATCCAGTCCTCTAAATGATCGGGTTGATAATTAAATAGTAATTTTTTTGACCGGTAAAACCAATTTAAAAAATTTTATCGTATTCTTAGCTTTCCGAAACTATTAGGTTTTTTGATTGGTTAAAAAATTCAATGAGATATTGCTATTCAGAAATTAAAAAAAACAGAAAAAAACTAAATTTGTTCACCGAATCTAAAGTTTTTACATTGCAATTTGCATTCGAAGCGGTTTGAAATAATAATTTATTCTAATATTCGATTCAGTTTTGGCTAGGGGACTTTCGCGGCACGTGGTTTTTAGAGCCACAAGCAGAGAACTTGGAGCCATCGAAAGTTTTTCTGAACTTGGAGCCACGAGCAATGGGAACTTGGAGCCTTTCAGAAAAATTGGTTTGGGGTAAAATTTAGGTTTCGCTTAGGCTTAGGTACACGTTTTAACGATTTTTATTTTTGG